>PVKA01015328.1:0-50317 GCA_004027165.1 Ctenomys sociabilis
AATATGCATACTTTTTCTATATTAAAGTTGGGCTATCTTATTGAAATTTTATTAGGATAAATTCCAAGCACATTCCTGATTCACAGAATGTAAACATTTGACAGGGAGCAGATGCAGCTCAGAGCTGGAGGAAGCCCCAGTTCATGTTGCCATCAAGCAAAATAGAGTGCCAAGCTCAGAAAATGCATGTAGCTTCAGGTTCTTTGATTTCCTTGAATAACTCCAAAAATTTGATATGTTAAAAACAAGACTCCAATTGTATTTTGTGGTACATTTATCAAATTATAAGTGAAAGTGAGTGATCTATGGTTTTCTTACCTTTCCATGTATTTTATTTTCATTCCATATATTATCTACAGCCTTTAAGTATTTTTGCAATGGAGTTTAAATAATTGACTTGTGTACTCTTTTTATAGGTTAAATAATACTGGGCCTGGGATCTCTGGGAAAGGGGATTGCTGGGAGAGGTCCCTATGGCGCGGCGGACCTAGAGCTCTCACTCAGTGGCCGAGCTGCTAATACTGCAATTATCTTTCCATTCAACAGTTTTCATGTTTATTAATGACATTTAGTGAGTTTTGATATTTTAATCAAACTGAGGAATTTTTTCAAATTTTATCCTGCAATATTTCTCAAAGAAATCTTGCACAAATAATTTAATTTACATTGTTCCCCTTTTACATTCTCTTTCCATGATATAGTGAAAAATCTTTTTGCAACAGCTAGAGAACTTCTTTTTTAAAATCTTTCATTTATTTATTTATTTATTTATTTGGTACAGAGTCTCACTACACAGCTCGAAGACATAGTGATCCTCCTGTCTCAGCCTCTCCAGATCTGGGATTATAGGAGTGCACCACCATGCCTAGTTTCAGTGGCTCGTACAGGGCTGGCATGGCCTGCGACACTGGGGATTAATCTTGAGTCCTTGTGCTTGCCAAGCAGGCACTTAGACCACCGAGCTATCTTCCTGGTCTAGATAACTTCTCTGAGACCATTTAATAATAATCACTTCATTCTTATTTATTATTATGATTTACTTATATAGTCTTTTTTTTTTTTTTTTTTCAGAACCAGGGATTGAACTCAGGCCCTTGCCCTTGCAAGGGAAGCAATTATTCCACTGAGCCATCTCCCTGGCCCCTACTTATATAGCTTTACCATATGATGTATGGATATTTTGCTATCAAATACATTCCACTGATATATTTGTTATATTTTGTAATAATACCAGGCTACTTTATTAACTCTATCATAGTGATATGAACTGCTTTTTCGAAAACACAGACTATGACTTTCATATATATGTGTGTATATGTATACATATATATAACTGATTTTTAAAAACCTCAAAATTATAAATACTATTATCCTAAACAATGATTAAATGTATAGTTTTACCCATTTATTAATGAATCAAACATTTATCAAATGCCATTATGTGGCAAGTACTGAAAAATAAATCACTTAGATGAAGAGAAAAAAAAATCACTAAGGTCTACAGAAATCATTAAGATGTGCTCTTAATTTAGAAAATATATTACTCTTGTGAATTTGCAAACTACTTTTTAGCTACCTGAATATTTAGTTATAGTCATTTTACTTCAAAGCAATCACAGCTATTCAGCCTTGGCTAAATTGTCCCTCCTCTCAATAACTCTCTTTCTCAGTTGAAAGATTTTTGGCACCAGCTATCTGTTTTAGAAGAATAGAAATACTCAAATTGCTATAATTGTAAGGTTGAATGCAAAGGAAACATTGTACAGAAATAAAAGCGCTTAGATAAAGCTCACGAACTTAACCATAGCACTAAGTGCGTATTAGCATGAAAATAAATGCTTTGTTTTATCTTGTCAGAAACAGATGCAGTCAAGCAATAAGAATACAATACAATATTTTTATTTATAAGAGAAACATACCACTAACAATGCAAAAATATTTTGGCCTCAATATGTATAAAATATGCTATAAAAATAACATTTAAGATTCTTCCATTGTAAAACATGCAGAACATTGCGTTGGTAAAGGAAATATGCCTCTGCAAAGCCAGTCGAATGAATGAGTGACTGGAGAAAGAGGTGAGAGATGGTTCAGAACTAGAGATGCTTGCCAAGATGTACACATCCCCCCTACCCAAGAACAGATGGCAGCAGTAACAATGCAGCTCTGCATCAGAACCTCTCTGGCACACTTTCAAAGTGGCCATTTATGCTTTTTAGCACAAACAGCTAACTGCTGTTTCCTGATATTATATGCATGGGTATAGAGAAAAAGAAAGATGATGCAAGAGTGATGTTGAAACCTCATAAATGGAGCACAAGGCCCAAGAGGCGGGTCAGCCAATGACAGGATGGCCTGGGTAGCTTCCTGACACTCACAGGTGGTGCCCACACTGTTCATGCTTTCTCAGTCTAAGCCATGGTTGGTCTGTCCACTTAATCCTGCAGGATACAGTCTGATTTCCCAGGATGCTGATCTCTGGTTCTGGGCCCCATGCTGTTTTCACTTCATTTGTGCTCTTCCCAGAAGCAGATTTCAGTCCAGAGACAGTTGTGGCTAACCAGGACCATTGCTCACCTCCGCCAGGCAAATCCACGTCAGAGCACTCACTGACAGAAAGGGTCAGGGAAGAACAAAGGCAAGCAAGAGAGGGGCTGATGAGTTTTGGCCTGGATGGGAGGCAGGGCCCACAGATGATGCTTGTACATTTGCAGAATTTATAGCTTCTGCTAAAAAGTCTCACCATTTAAACAGAAGAGATGTGATACCCAGTAACACACAACCGACTTTGGTAAATGGGACAACCTTGCCCAAAGAAAGAGCTTTTATATCACTGGAGCAGAAATCAATTTCCCAGGATTTGGTGAGGGCAAATAGAAAAGCTTGCCAGAAAGAAAGATGTAAAGACTTAAGGAAAAGCAGCTCCCTTTGGGCAGAATGTGACGTAAGTTATGATGTTACTCTCTACTTTTCTCTAAAGATAAAAACGAGGTGTTATCTTAGAAGCAAAGGGAAAGTCAGGTAATTGGTTGGAACATCTTCTGTGGGGTGCTGACTCACAGGATGATCATGAAGATTGAGCCTTTCCCTGTTGAATCTAATACTATCTTGTCTTTGCTTCAGGCATATGATATACTGGGTACTTTTTCTCAGGCCAACAGGAGTCAAAATGTTTGATCAGAGAATGAATCAACAGTGTTTATGCAGTGTTAGGAGATAGTTCAGCAGGAATAAGGACTCTAGCAAGTGTAAGGTCCTGAGTTCACTCTGAAGTACCAAAAATAGAATAAAACAGAAAATGGTGTTTATATAAATTTTATGCTGTATATTATATTCTTATTTCCAAGGTTCTTTCTGGGGATACCACTAACATATTAAATAACTACCTTTGCATTCCAATGGCTCTCTGGATCAGTGAGTTCTGTGTATATAAACTCAACTAGGAGTAGGCTGAAGGGGACATAGCTCAGTGGGACAGTGCCTGTCTGGCAAGTGTAAGGTCCTGAGTTTGATTCCTGATACCAAACAAAATGAAGCAAAACAAAACACAGTAGACTGAAAATAATTCATCTGCATATGTACATAATATTTTCTTGTTATTGACTAAACAATACAGTATAGCAGCTACTTGTATTGTACTTGGCATTATAAATAATCAAAAGGTGATATAAAGTACATGGGGATAATCAGTAGGTTAACTGTAAATATTACATGATTTTATACAAGGCAGTTGAATGTCTTCAGGCTTTGATGTTCATGGGGTGATCATTGTCAGAACGTCATCATATGTACCTACAGGTAAGGAAGGGTGTCTATAATTACATTAACTATAGCTTTTCAAAAACTGTCACACATAGCAAGCATAAGGTCCTGAGTTCAATCCCTGAATATAAAAAAAAAAAAAAAATCAGTCCAAAAACTGTCACATGGATTGCAGTGACAAAGACTTCCAATTGTGCATACATGGCTGTTTATAAACTTACACAAGCACCTGACCCAGACAAAAACATATTAAACACCATACATAATCTCATAAATATATTGTCTATGTATACATATGCATATTCCCCAAATTCTTACTCATCTCAGATAGATCATCTCTTCCAGAAAAAATCCTTTAAACATTCACTTCTTTTAAATGACATTATTCCATATTCTGTGAGTATCTAATTCAAATCTTAGAAATAGTAGTCGTATCCCCAATTTGGGTTTACTTATTTTATGTTTCATTAGGATAGGATCCACTTGCAAGTAATAACAGAATATTTTTTTAATAATTTCAAGTATTTTAAATACACTTTAATTCTATGGGGATTAACATGGATTTAATCCATTTAAAATAGATTCATAAAATCAAAAAATTTGGAGGGCAAAACAATTTGAAGCCCTAATCTAATGCCTTTTTGAAAAAAAAAAAAAAACTTTGAAAAGCTGTAGCAATTTGGTAGCTTTTTCTGTTTCATATTAACATACCGAAGAATGGTTAGAATTTAAAGAAAATTCAAATGATGTCACAGATGAGCACTTCATATTTGTAAGTCAATGACTCTCTACTGATCTTTCTTAATTAATACTTTCCTCCATAGGTGATAGCACTACATCCCAAATATTCTCTAATGTTTTCAAGTGGACAGCTTATGTGAGGAGCCAACATCTCAAACTGCAGGATCATTGCTTAACTCACCTTTTAAAAACAAACTGAAAATTAAGGCTTAAAAAAAAAAAAAAACTCCACAAATATCTGTACTTGCCTTGGGGCATGCACCCTGAGTAGAATGGTGGAAGGAAGTAGCAGAGCTACTTGCACTCGGTTTGCATTTGTTGAGTCACTTTCTGCCTCTGTTTCTCCCACTCTTTTCTTAATTATGAGAGTTTGAATTGATGCAAGAAATCTGCCGAAGTGGATTTCAGTAATCATTATCTTGCAACACGTTATCTTGCTCATTATCAGAATGTCTTCATATCTACCTACACAATTTCAAGTCACTCTTTTACGAAGGCCTCACACATTGTGTTGCTGTTGTATGCTGACAAAGGAAAATATTGCCTGACACATCATTTCTCTCACTAAGATCATATATGTTCAAATGAAAAAGGCATTATGTTAAATGTTATTTCCTTCAGATTTAAAATCTGGTAATTTAAATTATGTTTCCTTTATCTGTAGTGTTTGTCATATTCTTTAGACTTCATTTGTAGAATAATTATCAAAGTGCATTTCTCTACACATATATAGAATACTGGAATTATGGCCTAAGGAGGGTAAATGCTTTGGTATGTTCATGTTGCTATAACAGTGTTAATATCATCCTCCGTGTTTACAATTGCAATCATCTCAGTAACTGCACATACTTTACAAACTATAGTTTGGTTAATGATTTTCTTCTGATTAAAATGTACCATTGTTGTATATCCCATGTATCATTGCGAGTAAAGTAACCCACTAATCAGCAATGTGCATGTGATGGTAAACCTCACACACTGATATGTTTCCTAGGTTGCTTTAGTACCAGGAAGGAGGCATCCTAGCTTTCTACTAAAAGGAAATAGCTACCTCTCTCATGTTGCTGCAACAATTTTCTCTTCAAGAAGATAATACATGAAGTGAAGGTGTAGTTCTCCAATTATTTTCAAAGGTGATGATTTAGAAATTATCCAAAACAAAGAAAAGTGGAGTGAAAGCAGTAATTTTTTTAAATAAATTGTCTGTCAACATTGTTTTGGGATCAACATATCTCTTTATTGTGAAATTGAACATGACTTAGGAGAAGAAACAGAGTTTACTAGCAAAAGGAACCATGTATGTTTAATTTCTATCTTCCTAAAGTCTTGACTTTCTGCTTAAGACACAGATGGGTTTTGCTCTGTTTTAATCTTTGGGCTTCTTTTGTTTTGTTCAACTGAAGCAGAGGCCTTGTGACTTCTACTCAGAGGCCTTATGACTTCCCTCTCCACTGGATGAGCCAGTCATATGCCATGTGTTTCAATTCCAACAAGTACACCTGGGTTTACTGTACTATTTTGATTGCAACTTCATATATCTCTGCCAATTCCAGAGCACTTTTGATTTTCTAACCAAAACTTAACATGGCCCCTCTACTCTTCTACTCAATAATTTACTAAGTATTTACTGAGGAGCCTTTATATATTTCAGGCTCTGTACTAACTCATGATTATTATAGAATATGATGGTTAAATAAGTAGAACTGAGATCCTTAATTTTAATCTATTTGAATTAAATAACAGAAAAGTAAACATATTATGTAAGAGCTGTATCTAAATTTGCTTATTTCTACCAAAAGCAGTCACAAATTTAGCCACAGAAATTTGAAGAAATTATCTGGTGATTTTTATTCACCATCTGTAAAGCACTGTCTTTAAGTTAGCCATTCACATTCCAAGGGTTTCTAGGTGTTTACTGTACCTATGTAGAGCAGCAGAACAAAGTCTAGTCATTCAGGATTCCATCAAATTAAAATTACTGCAGAAAACACACATGGCTTGGCAAACACTTAATACTTGAAAGCATGGTAAATGCTATGTTCTGCACTTTGTAATAGAAACAACAGGTGTCTACATCTCCTGATCTGAAGTACCTTAGAACGTGGCTTATAGGTCAACAGAATATGAAGTATACAATTTAGAAAAGAATGAATATTTTCATAATTACTTTTTATCTGCTATTAGAAGTAACCCTAAGAAGATAGACCACTTATTTTAAAGATCTATTGTTTTGATAAATAGCTAAAGAAGGACAATAGGCTATAAGGAGACAGATTTTTTGCAAAATGGAAATAGCACTGAGAGATGGGGGAAGGGAAACAAAGGAGGAGGAGAGGGAACAAAGAAATAATTAAGAGGTGCTATGCACATGCACTCACTCCCCATGATGAGTGTAATCATTACGTACCAACATATGTATTCATAAAAGTAAAAGCTGATAAAAAAAAAGATCTATTCTTTTATATACTGTGGCGCTCCATGAATATTAATTGAAAATTTCCAGTGGAAATAGCTCCGCCGGCCTCTCCAGCCTTCTGTCACACTGCATAGGCAGCTACCATTTGTTATGACACTTAAAATAGCCCTTAACTGAAATAGCACTTTTCCAAATATTCAAGAAGTTCTACAAGAATCTGGGTCACAGGACATCTGTGTCTCAGCTCGTCTTTTGCATTACTGAATAAAAGATGTAGAATTTTGCTTAATGAATGACAAATGAACTCCATGGACTAAGAATATTAGGAAAATTAAATTATTTTTCTCTCTTTCCATTACCATGACTGTAATTTGCAATAACTGCTAATTAAAGAATAAATTGAATATGATAATTATTCTACATACTCTTTGTAGGTTTTAGTATGGAAAGAAAAAAGAAAAAAAGAAAGTGCCCAAAAAATATAGCCATTTATATATAAGTCATATCCCAGAGATCCATACTAATATTTTTTAGTAAACATTTATTAGAAATTACAATTTCTGTCATGTGAACTTATTAATGGGTAATTACCATAGAATCAATTCCTGAACTTCTAATTTTCTACAATTTAAATTTAGTTCTATATGCTAATATCTATAATAGGAGTCACTTCACTGAGGACAGAAAGATGCAATATATCAACCACAGTTGAATACCTTTCATCTTGTTGCTTTAAATGTATATTGTCTCTAATGTCACAACTATTATTTTTATAGTCTTTAAAATAAATTTAAAACTAAAAAGTAAAAAGAATAAGGAAAATATTCAGTTTTCATGAAAAGAAGAGTTAATATTTAATTGCCTGGTTAGTCTTGCATGCCTGTAATCTGGTAATCCGAGCAACAATTCTGATAAAAACAACAACATGGAATGTAACAACCATTGTTAATTTTCTGTTCATTTTGAAATTCTGAACCATTTTTTATTATACTATGTTGCTTTGTTTTAATCTTTGTTCTTGTTCTTGGCTTTCCTATCTTTAACATAAAAAATATAATAAGTATATTTTACAAAGATTGTAATGATAATTCATGCTTAAAGAGTCCATTATAATTTCATTCTAAAGCATTATTCTTATTCTCATTCTTATTCTAAAAAGTTTGCTACTTAAGGGCTGGCCAAGTAGCTTAGCAGATTAAAGTACCCGCAAGACCAGGTTCCATCCCCTGGTCTACTGTGCTGGTCCCAACCCTGGGGTACTCCCGAGGGCAGTTGAGACTGGGCGTGGTAGCTTGCACCTATAATCCCAGCTCTTGAGAGGCTGTCAACAGGGGGATCACTACTGTCTGAACTAGTAGTGAGACCCTGAACACCCTTATAGACCCTTCCCTAAAATACATAAAAAAGCTTAATACTTAAAAACTTTTTAAATATTACCGTGACTATAGTCAATTGAGTTTAATTTCAGAAAAACCAATACAAATCATTTATGTTATTCTTATGTTGCTAACTACACACATCTCATATAGACACTACTTAGCTATGTTCATAATCTGTTGTATTTCAAAATGGCATTTTTAAATGTAGGCTACACACTTTATAGTTGCACCATTATCCAATATATTAGCTGAATAACAGGTTAAAGTTTGTGTCTGGTTAGGTATATTCACACACAGCCCAAAAATAGTTCTGACACTCGGTAAAATGTCATCCATCTTTCACTTTATTGTTAGTTTGGAAGTGAAAGGAAAGATCTCTTGAAAAGACTGTTAGGGAATTTTCACATCTTTCTGACTTTTATCTTTGTAGTCAGTGAATTTTAGAAATATGAAAGCAGCTGCAATAGTAGCTTTAAAAAAAACTTTAAAGATAGGTCATAAAGACAGTTCTATGATGTGTCAACTATAGCAATTTTTGTTCTACAAAAACTTTAAAAATATATATGTTGGCAATTTTAAGCAAAACCTACAAAATAAGTGTCCTGAATTATCATATAATGTAGTTCACAATATATCCACTCATATCTTTGTTCAATGCCCACCATAATAGCTCAGTAACTTAGTATTAATCTAATAATCTGAATACACTCAAGGTGAAACTTGTAAAAGGCATCTTCTGCCAATAGAATAAGTAGTAATAACAAATACTCTAAATTCAAACAGCCTCGATTAGAATCTTAGCTACATTCTCAAATAATTTTGAATTTTCCACTGCTTAGTAGTACTAAATTATTTATATTATTACTAAATTATTTAATTATTATTTATAAATTTATTTATATAAATTATTATTTATGCACAAAAATTATTTATATATTATAGTACTGGGATCAAAGAAATATGTATATAAGATATAAACAGATTTTACAGCAGCAGTTGGTCGATGCAGGATACAGTGAAGATATAAGCAAATAATAAGGCCTATAATGTTTGTACTTTTGCAAAAAGATTGTAGAGGTAAATTTTAAAAAAGTAAGGAAACAAGTTTATAAAAGTTGGTACAGAATAGAAAGAGCACAAGCTCAAGTTTGAGGGATAGGTGTCACTGAATCCCTGGAGAAATGGGAATAAACTATGGAGGCCTTGAGGATACCAACCAACCTGGAACTTCAGGCCTGGACTGAAGAAGAATAAAAAAGAAGATGGATGCATATAGAGGGACACTGAGGTGCCAAGCGATTCTTTGTGTGTTAGAAGGAGTTAGAAGCAGGGTCTAACTTAGAAAGTAGCATCTAAATACAGTCAGGCGGGTAGAGATCTACTGGTGACCACAACTATCAACATCAGGATAGGCAGGGGAAGGGAACCAGCCACCCATGAAATGCTGTGCATCTTAGAATAACTGTGTAGTCCTAATTATATTTCTGGTTCTAAGTTAGTCATGCATTCAGATTGGACAGAAATGTCAATAATGTCTCACAGAGGTTAAACTCAACATAATCATCTAGGCTAATAAAAACTGAAATGAAATTTTTCACAGACAAACCTAAATACTAATTAATTTGTGGGCTCACTTTCTCATAAATCAGAAATACCACTATGCCTGTTTATCCAAGTCAAAGTGCCTTGCTTCTTTTCATATTAAAATTGTTTCTTTAACAACTGTTAAAATGTCCATTTGAATGCTTTCTTAATGACCATAGCCTTACCATATGGCTTAGGATTTATTTTCCCTGCTTTGTTTAACTTGTGTAGGGTAATTTTTCTGCTTGAATTATGACCACAAAGGAAAGAACTCTTCACTTATAAATGAGGCAAATTCTATTAGTTGCTTTTGGCAGGTGGAACTTGGGGAAAGGCTGTTATTAGAGAAGAATGATAATGCTGATAACTAACAAAAAATAATACTAATAGCAGCAGTATGTATAAATTGCCTGACTTGCCATATTTGCCAAGAGACTCCAATGCACCAGCATCTCTAATGTTCTGATTTCACACCACAGAGGAATAGAATTCAGTCATAGACCCAAGTGCTGAGATGTATGAGCAGATATTCACCATTAACTTCTTGGTTCATTGTAGAAGCTCAAAGACTAAAACTACAAATCCAAATACTGCTAAGCAATGTGTGAGGCACTTTAGTATGTGTAAATATTTTCTGTGTTCTCTGAGATGTGGGATGCACAGCTATTTTCTCACTTGTGCACCCAGATGCTGACTGAGCATCACATCTACACATTCTCTAGAGACCCTTGAAAAAAATATGTAGCTCCTATATACAAGAAGCGAGGCCTGGAGCCCTGCAATAGTCACAAGAGTACTAGCACTTACTGGACTATGCTGGAGCATTGGAATATTTTGCTGAATTCATGCACCTACAGTATTTGGTTGGCAATGGAATACCCACCTCCAACAAAACTAAAGAAAAAGGTGATATAAATGAAGGACTGTTTTGTATCGCATATACAAAATAGGATAGATTTATAACTACTTCCTCTTAATTCAATAAGAAGAAAGATTTGTACTAATAGTGTTTGGACAGGATATCATGTCTGCATCCCGGGCTATGAATAACTACTACAAAGACAACAATATGCAATGTGTTAATTGTTGTAACTCTACTAGCAACCTGTTTTGAAGCTGTCTCATTGCAATTTTTTTCTCAATAAAATTAATAAAAAAAAGGAGATGTAGGTCAGATGTCTGCCTGTTTTAGATGCTTCCTGAACTTCTGGAGAAGAAGGTAAGGAAAGAAGGAAGTGAGATGAACATCTTGAGATTTTTCCCTTCTGCTGAGGAGAGTACCGGCATTGCCTGTGAAGTTACACAGTGGTGCATTTCAGCAAGGTGCTGGAAAGGAGAAAGCACAGTTGTAAAGCCAGTGCGACCATCGGCTCTTCCCTCCTCGTCCACCTAGCTGAGATAGTGATGCTCGCAGTGATAATCCACTGACATAACTATAGGAAAGACACTGAAAAGACATGGAATGAATAAACTTTACACATTGACATGTAAGATTTTTGTCTATGTCCATTACAAACTTATTTTTTTCCGTGAATTTCATAATCATCAACTAATCCTTTTCATATAATTTCTATGTTATATGAATTATATACTTTAACAATATCATTTATTGTTAACTATAATTATACAAAGCCATCAATGATAAGTGAAGAACAAATATGTATAATTGAGTACACTTTATATGATGTTACATAGGTAAAAACACATAAAAAAGACTAGAAAAAACTTTAGCATGAATTTTGTTTAAGAGTGAGGTGAGAATTTTTTTAGCAAAGCATTTATGTGATGTTGCTTTTGGAAATAATATTTTACGTTAGTTACACTGATGTCTAATATTAAATTTTATCTGCTATCAACAGTTCATCTATGAGGGGCCAGGGAGACAGTTCAGTAGAATAAGCACTTGCCTGGCAGGTGAAAGGGCCTGAGTTCAGTCTCCAGTTCCACAAAACAAACAAACAAACAAACAGTTCTATGAATGAGGACAAATACACTTTAAAAAGAAAAAACTGTATTAGTACAGGGTCTCACTACACAGATTGGACTTGTAGTGATGCTCCTGTTTTCAGACTCTTGGGTGCCACCCGTCTCAATCTCCTTCTCAGGGTACCCTAGGGACAAGGGCAGTGCCAGCCCCGCACCCCGGGAAATTGAGTCCTGGTCCCTGTGCCTGCCTAAGCAGGTGCTTTAGTCTGCTGAGATATCTGGCCATCCCTTTTTTTTTTTTTTTTGGTGGTACCAGCGATCAAACTCAAGACCTTGTGCTTGTCAAACAAATACTTATTCCACTGAGCTATCTTCCTGCACCCCAGCCCAGTAGACTCTTAATTAAATACAGAATATCCATAAAGCAGAAAAAATAATTAGCTAGCTATAAGAATTTAAAAATGCTCAGCATATATAAAAGAAAAAGTCAAAATAAAACAATTTTATTGCTAGAATATCTTCATTTACTACTAGTACTTGAAAAGAACAAAGACTAGGGGACTTTGCCACAGTAACATTCCTGTCAGAATTTATAAGGAGTTGATGTAAAACCAAAAGTTAAACTCTGTTCAGATTACTACCCACCTTTTAAACACCCATTTTAAAGTTCATAGATGAACTTTCCAGGAGGTTTACTTTGATAACATTTAGATAATTTTTGAATTCTTTCTTAATATGTCAAGTATCTTCCAATCCCCTGATCAGTACAGAAGAACACACACATGGACTCCAAAATAACCTTTAATCTTCCCTAAGGCTATAGGTCTTTAGCTGTAAGTTTGGTTTCTAGAATTAGCTCATACACATCAAGGTCTATTACAAAGACAGTTCATATAGAAGATTTATGTATCTTGGCAGCTTAGCAAAGAAATCCTGGTTTTCTGTGAGATCAACAGAACCATTTTTAGAAAATCACTGCCAGACCTGAAACTCATTTTCTATAATTCTACAGCATCTGTAAACCTCAGATGAATGTCTGTGTTTTAATCAGCCCTGCAGCCTAAGAAATGGATAGTGAAGCTTAACAAAAATAAACACCAAACACCATTTGACAGGAAAACCACAAGCTAACATGAAAGAGCAATGTGGGCTACAGGCCTTAGAATACATATTGTTTCACTGACAAATTTGAAGACTTCTTAGGCATTCAATTTAAAAATACAAAAAAAGTGTTGATGTTATAATGGAAATCTTCATTAACTTTGGTTTTCTGTATCCAAGATGGCCAGTAAAATCACTGGGATCCCAACACACAGGTAATAAAATATCAAAATTGCTTGGTTACTTCACTTCTTGTTCATTCTTCAAAGAATTTTTAAATACTGTGCTTAGTTACCTATTTTATCAAGGATATTGTTGGATTATACCTTTCAATAAATTATTGTATTCTCGAATTTAAAAACAAAATCATCACAGAAACAGGCTTGTGCTCCCTCCTGCGGGATGCCCCACTCCGTACTATAATATAGACTGTATTTCTTTTCCTACTTTTATTTGACCCAAACTTGTCCTATTTTGTTTTCCTACATTTAATTAAACTTTGCTACCATTAGAAAATAGAGAAAAGAAAAAGAAATGCAAAGTAACTATGCACTATAAGTAGGCTGCAAGAATCTGGTGGTTGGATAGATCTGTCTTTCTAAGGTTTAAACTGCAGCCACCTTTCAAGGTTTCCTTTCATTTAGTGGTTTAAATCAAACGCAATAGTTGCTTGGCAATGTGTATTCTATTTATAAACAATGTGCATTACCATCTGATTCCTCCTTGAGCGTAAAACTTTAAGAAGTTAAGATCAAATAACAACAACCTTGTCCAAATAGCATTCAGAATGCTACTGTGGTTAAAAAAAAAAAAAAGTACTGGTGGCAATAAATGTCTATGTTGCTAGTCATATTCTTGAAGGTATCAAGGACTAAGCACTTGGGCCAGGAGATAGCTCAGTTTCATAAATGCCTTCCTGGCAAGCACAAGGTTCAGAGTTCGATTCCAAGTACCACAAAAAAAGGAGCATTTTGTATAATGAATTTAGAACCAAATATATTATTGCTCAAAGTACTATATACTTTTTAATAATTTATTTGATCATATTTGCATTTTTGTGGAAGTAGACAGTAATATACATCTCAGACATTCTTATTAAGGTGACAATATAATTTTTAACACCAGTAAATAAAGAACATGTGCCTCTTGAAAGTGAATAAAGCTACACTAAATATTTTCTGTAATTCTGTGAGCAGCACTGCTTTTACCAGTTGTATGAAAAATGTGCTAAGGACTGTCTGAATGTCTTCTATGCATAATCTCACTTACTCTCTCAACAATCCTATAAAGATAAATGCTAGTGTTGCTGCTGTACAGTGGGGGAAGCAGACCTGGGACCAGTAGCCAAGTGACTTGTCCAGGCTTTATAGCAGTTATAAAAGGGCTAAGCAGGAGGGAAGCCCAACTCTTGGAGTCCCAAATTTATGCTTGATTTCTATGCCATTGCATCTCTTTGATGAATTAAGAAACTCAAAACCAAGGTCTTGCCACACAGTTCAACAGACTAAAGCACCTGCATAGGCAGAGCACAGTGGCCAGGGTTTGATCCCCAGTGTGACATGCCACTCCCCTCCTCCCAGGGCATGCTGAGATGGTGACTGAGACTGGGCGTGGTGATGCGTGCCTGTAATTCCAGCTCCTGGGAGGGTGAAAGCAGGAGAATCACTAGGAGTCCAATGTATGTAGTGAGACCCAGTAGACTTTGGAATAAATGTATGTACATTTACATTACATACATTTAAGAAGGAAGGAAAGAAGGAAGGAAGGAAGGAAGGAAGGAAGGAAGGAAGGAAGGAAGAAAGAAAGAAAGAAAGAAAGAAAGAAAGAAAGAAAGAAAGAAAGAAAGAAAGAAAGAAAGAAAGAAAGAAAGAAAGAAAGAAAGAAAAGAAAAGAATTAAGGAAACTCAGAACCGACTCCTGAATGAGCCTAGACAACTTCATAGTAGCTAAGCCACTGGTTTCCATTTTTATGAAGTTACATTTTCGTCAGCGTTGAGCTTTTGCCTTAGTTTCTCAAAGTTAATTCTCTTGATCCCCCTTTGCCAAGCTGTGTTCCTAACTGATCAGTTCTTGGATCTGTTCAGCATCTTCAGCCTGACCTTTTCCCTAAGTGCCAGGTTTCCACTGCAGATGCCTGCCTGCCGTCTGGTCCCATTGCGCAGCCCACACACAGCATGTTTCTCACTGAATCCATCATCTTTTATTTTTTATACACGCTCATCATTTTTACTAGATCTTCTATTTCTGACCATCATTTTCATAATCACTTGAGGAAGCTAGCATAGAAACCAGCGTGAGTACTGTGAGAAGCAGTATAGCTGTTCACAAATAGTCTGTTTTCCTTTTTTGTGGGTCACGTGCATCGAATCCCCAGGTTTAGGCCTTAGGCCTCCAGCACACTCTTGAACTGGGGCAGTGTGAGTACACAGGACTCATGGATTATCCTGTAGAGTACCTGCACGTTTCTGTTGATTCTTTTCCCCTATCTCAAGAAGAAATATGTCTTTTCAGTCTGAGTCTAGAGACAACAGGACGAGTAAAGGCAAGACACAGCACCTGATGTACATCCCTTGTAATGTAAACGAAGAATAAGTGCTTGTCATTGGAAGCCATCAGCAGTTGTTTCTATACATACAAGATTCTGCCTACTTTTATCTTGATATAAAAAGAAATTGGATGTACTTAATTTTATGTTTGTAATATATTGTCCATGTTTTATCAGAAGACTGCTACCCCAGCAAGGAATAGCCCAAGTTTTGGGGCTTCCTTTACTTACACACATCTTTTTTTAGTTTTTGGTCTACTGAGAAAATTCTTATTTGACTGAAATTTGATCAGTTCACTCTCCCAATAAAATATCATAAATGGCTCTCCAAAGAACTAAAAATGATAATGAAATGCATTTGGAAACTTTAAAAAGGTCTAAGAAACCAATACTCACATTAAATAGCACTAATCATTACAGTCTCAGAAAAGGAATGAAAATTAATCATTGCATTTAGCACCTTGTAGGAAATTTCATAGCAATGAAGGTCACTGTTAATTTTAAGTCACTGATTAGCATAAAAGAACAGTTCTGAGAGAGTGTGATGGTACAGACTGCATGGACTCCAGGGCAACAGGCAAAGGGGGAGTGATCAGAACATTTAAAATTTGTCTTAATATTTTGATGTAAAAGATAAAAGAGAAAGAGCTGACAGCTACAAGACAATATTGAATGAGAGCACAGCATTTATTTTGTTTTGCTTATACTGCAAGAGGACCTTCAGTATGTTTGTGTGGTTGCTGAAGGAGAAAAAAAAAATGATCCTGGATAGTTTACAAATACTTGAGATATGATTGAGACTCCACAGAGAGGATGGAAGCTGGTGTATAATGGAGTGTTTAACCTTGTGTAGGAACAGAGATGGGACATACACAGAGGTGGGGGTAAGGAGAATCTGAGCCAGGTTTCAGTGAAAAGAAAATGAATGTGCATCATAAGAACAGATTCGGAACAGAGGCAATTTAATAGACAGTGGATCATGAATTCTAAGACTTGTAGTACAAGGTATCAGTACTGGGAAAGTACAGAAAATGAACTTTAAAGGAGGATTTATAAAACTATGCATTTGTGGGAATATGAGTATGAGGAATATTTTGTTTTAAAAATTGATATATGTGGACTGGGGGCTAGTTCAGCAGCATAAGCCCCTGCCTGGCAAGCTCAAAGACCTGAGATCAATCCCAGGTACCACAAGGAGAGAGAGAGAGAGAGAGAGAGAGAGAGAGAGAGAGAGAGAGAGAGAGAGAGAGAGAGAGAGAGAGAGAGAGAGAGAGAGAGAGAGAGAGAGAGAGAGAGAGAGAGAGAGAGACAGAGAGACAGAGAGAGAGACAGAGAGAGAGAGACAGAGAGAGAGAGACAGAGAGAGAGACAGAGACAGAGAGAGAGAAGATATATTTGGCTGGCCCAGGAGAGAGAGAGAGATGATAATTCAATTTTTCAATCATGTATCTCCTAGTCACTGTAGAAAACTGGCTAGTCATACTGTTTTTATTTAACAAAGCCCTCATAGATATCACACAAGCATGCTCAAAACAACACATCAAAATAGTCCAATAGTCAACACGTAACTCATCTACAAGTAAAAATGTGTCTTAAAAAGTTCCTAAGGGTTCCAAAGAATATTTTTTTTCTGAAAACCTGGGCACACATATTTTCAGAAAAGGCCATCAAATTGATATAAATAAGGCAAATTTAAGAATGTGGATATGGCAAGGAATGAGACATAGTAACTAGCACCATGAAAATAATCTAACTAATGACTTCATTGTAGAAGTGGCATTGACTGCCTTTGTGGTGGGAGCAGAGGCAGAAATAAACGATGGGTTGCAAAGGACAAGGAGGATGTGGAGGGCTCAGGATTTGGAAGCCACAGCCATTCATCCTTCTCTTGGACAAGCAAGAAACATAATTTTGTTTTCACACAGAGAATAGCAGAGCAGCACAAGCAAGCATTTCTTACTTCTAGATTAGCTCTTACTAGGAATACCACGTGGTCAGATAGGACCTGGTCTTGAATGGAGAAGAAAGCAAGACAGACAATGAGAGCAAAATGATGACAGCATGCACAAGAGGAGCAAGGTGGATGGCAGACTTGGGCTGGGAGCAGCACAGGGCCAAAGCCTACCCTTCCACCGTTCATATGTCTTGGGATTCTCAAGCTGTACTGAACACCAAAACCTGCACCTGTGCTGGATTTTCCCAAGGTCTTGCAGTGCTGAGCTTTGTGTTCAGGCCAGGTCCATGAGCCTGGCCTGAGCACAGAGAATAACAGAACGCATACACATCTGTTGACTATGACCAGAAGTGATTAAGAACATTCTTACAAATCAAAAACATCAACTTCACTCCCTCCAAGTGCTATGCTAGATACTTAGGAAGTCAGAAACAACACTATCAATTATAGCAATAGAAGTAGCTAATGCTTCACACCATGTTGTACAAAGTCTCGCATAGCCTGATAAGTTTTTCTGTGCTCCAAAAGATTCTAACCTCCTTATTACCTTTTTCTTTTCTTTTCTTTTCTTTCTTTTTTTTTTTTTTTTTTTTTTTTTTTTTTTTTTTTTTTTTTTTTTTTTTTTTTTTTTTTTTGTCTTTTTGAGACAGGGTCTTACTATGCAGTTCAGGCTGGCCTTAAGCTCACTTTGTAGCTCAGGCTGGTCTCGAACTCACAACAATCCTCCTGCCTCAGCCTCCTGAGTGCTGGGATTACAGGCATGCGCCACCACGCCCAGCCTTATTCCCTTTTTAATGCCATTTATTTTCACACTGACTAGCTTGTCTCAAAAATAAAAATTCTCTAAAACATAAGACTCCTTTTCATGACTCCTAAATTATCTGTGGTTGGTAAAATCTTGAATTAGCCTGTTTGATAGCAGAAGCTTCTGCTCAGCTACATCAACTAGTAAGATAAACATGTCTTATACAATTAGATGGTGCTGACTGTATCTGCTGCATGCACTTGACTTTCATGATTAATTTTGCCTTGAAGACTGCACACACTATTGCATTCTGCAAAACAGCATCACGGTGAGAGGAGTCCAGGCACCCCATGACTAGGGGTATGCATTTAAGCACCATTATTGTACTACAAGTAATCGGTCTGCTACCTTGCAGAAACTCCGAAGTATCCAACAATCAAGAGTCATAATCTATTTTAGACAGAAACTAACTTCCAATGGGAAAAGGCAAAATCTGAATGTCACATTCAATACTGACACCTGCTGAGTTAATGAGTTGCTGTCATTATAATAACAATGGAATGAAAATGATAAGAGAAGAATTTCTTTGAAAGTGCTGTGATTAAGCCTTTAATCTAGAGAACACTTTTGCAAGTGAAAGTTAGTTTAAAAGCATGTTTCAAGGTAGAAAACACTGAAAAGTTAATTTAAGGCTCAATCTGTATATCACACAAATGACTTAATCTTACACAAAGGTTCCTATTGATCTTTAGAAAATGCAAGAAGGATGCCTGTTATATTCCTGCTGTTTGCTCACTAAGAGGACGTGACAGCCTGATCTCCTTCATCCATCTAGCCTTCTGCAGTTTTCCTGCATCTTATGTCATTTCACACCACATGAAGGCCTCCATGAGAGTGATATTTTTGTATTTAAGATATTTTTAACTATGTACTTTCTAAATAGTATTCTAGTCAAAAATATCCAGTTTAAGAATGTCTACCTGGCCTTAAGCTCACTTTGTAGCTCAAATCTACAATTTGAGATTCTATCATCAACAGAATGAACAAGGAATTGCTCAGAAAGTGTTTCATAGTAAAAAGGGTACAGAATAAGATTATGGACAAAAATGAGAATAGTGATGCTGGCAGCCTACAGAAATAAAGGCCAGTTGGCAAACTGAGGAAACGTTATGCTTCCCTAGGTTCAGACCGAGAAGGGACATTTAAAAAAAAATGTCCAAGGCTGCTAGAGAAAGAATAGCAAAGTGTTCATCATGGAATCAGAGAAAGTTTCAGATTGATAAGAGCATGAGGGCCAGGGAGATGGCTCAGTGGAATAAGCGCTTCCCTGGCAAGCGCAAGGTCCTGAATTCAATCCATGGTTCCACAAAAAAAAAAAAAAAAAAAAAAAAAAAAAAGATAAGAGCATGGGTCTTCACCTCTCCACCTACAGGAACCCATGTTAACTGCCCATATAAGGAAAAAGCCTGTTAGATGTTTGATAGAAGCTCATGCACATTTGTCAGTAGTTACAACGCCAGTGGCCCCACTTTCAAGCTGGAGAGTACTTGATGTTTTTCCTATTTCTGGAAATTAATGTGTTACAGGTAATAGTAAATTTAATGAGACATAAAAGGTCAGTTTGTTTGGGACAGTACACAATGACCATGAAAGATTAAAAAGAGATTAAACCTTCCATTTAAGAGATATCTGTTAATGGACCTACAAAATTTTCTAGCTAGTGTTTTTATATGCTGAGGTCCCCTAGACCCTATATTTATCATTTTTATGGGAAGTCATTATTTTCTCCTCGATTCAATTATTTTCTTTACTATATTCATGATTATCTTGTTGATCTTATTTGACATATTCATGTTTAATAGTTTCTTTGGCTTTATCTCCTCCAGACTCAAAGCTATTCATCCACCCATGAGAAGATGTCTATTAAGGGCCTTTAGATGGAACCTCTGAAGAGTACATCTGACTGCTGGAGAAGAAGATAACATGAAAGACAAGACACCTTACAACTGTAGGAGGCAGAGATGCTCCTGCTGTGAGCCAGACCTAAAGACCACACAAATGCTAACCTCCCTAAAGACGAGCATCTAGGATTGATCATTACTCTGAGAAAGTCAGAAAGAATCATTAGCTGGTGGCCACCAGATAAGGGCCTGTTCTACATTCATGCCTGCTTATGGGACTCGCTACCCCATTTGGTCCTGGGCCTAATCAATTTTACCTGAGCAATGGTGCTTGTAATCCCATTGGTTAACCATAGTTATGTCCCACCTCTGGTCCACCTAAGCAAGTTCCTATTCTCTCCACCTTATCCCCACATGGTTTTATACTATAAAAGTCCCTGGAGGAGACAGCTTCCTGGGGACTACCTGCCCGGGGCCCCCTTCCTGCCCCTTTCTCAGACTAGAGCTTTCTTCCCTTCAATAAATATATTCTGGGGGCTGGGGAGGTGGCTCAGTGGAAAAAGCGCTTCCTTGGCAAGTGCAAGGGCCTGAGTTCAATTCCTGGTTCCACCAAAAAAAAAAAAAAATTGTACGATAAACATATTCTTCTTATTAAAAAAAGAATGAACAAGGGTTTGTGCAGGAGAAAAGGAAATGAGGTAATAAGGTATGGCAACAGGAAGAAAGCCCATGTAGAACGAGAAACATTCTAACTCTCCATGCCCCATTTACTTCATTTGCAAAATACAGAAAGCAACATCTTTAACTATGAGCATTAAGCACTTGGAACAGCATCTATCATACAGTCAGTTTTACAAGTAAAAGTTATCCTCCATTTTTCTAGTACCAACATTGTTTATAAGGGAAGAGAATAGCTACCACTACTCATGGGTGGCCAGGTTGACCTGACGCTCCTACAGTGGACTTGGTTCCATTGCAGACCTAAGACCAGTCAAAATGACCTTATGGTTTGTTGTTGTTGTTACTGATGTTTTGCAATCTGTGAAGAAGTGAGAGTTTTATAAAATTAAAAAAATTCTGACTAATATTTTCTTTTGTGAAAGCAAGAAGAGAGGTGTGGCTCATGTTGCACATTTTTTACAAATAATAAAGAGTAATCAAAAATAGTAATTTTTAAAAGTAAAATTCCCTAATTATTACAATAAAGACACATTGCCATCATTCTTTCTCTGAATTCTCTCTCTTTTTTTTTTTTTTTTTTTTTGGCAGAACCTGGGATTGAACTCAGGCCCTTGCTCTTGCTAGGCAAGTGCTTATTCTACTGAGCCATCTCCCCAACCTTCTAAATTCTTATCTCACTTCAAACTTATCCATTCATCATTGCCACTTTCAGGAGAAGTTCTTGAAGTTTTCTTTTCAGTGTCTTCATGTGAGAAGATAAAAAATACAGTATAGAACACTGCTACTGAGTGGGAGCCAATGAAAACTTAGGGTTCTAAAAATATTGCTAGGTGTCCTCACCTACCCTGCTCACTGTATTTGGTGGCCAGGTGTCTGGCATTCACCCAGCAGCTAAAAATGATGGGGAAAACAGAACTACAGGTATTCACACTGAAAGACTCCCAGAACTCTTTCTCAACATGGCAGAGTTGGTGGGATAAGAGTGTCTGACGCAAGAAGAGGATTCTGAGTAACAATCATGACTATGTGTCTTTTACTCTAATGAGAAAAATTAAACATCACATTTTTGATCATATGTTGTAATACTTTGTAACTGCAATATTGAAGGAAGTTGGGAGTTATGAAGGAAATGCTAGTATTAAATAACAAGCACCTGCCAGGGAGATGGGTCAGTGGATTATAAATAACAAGCACCTAACAGTATTGTCTGTATCTGGTTAAAGATGTTGCCCTTTATGAAAATAATGGTTAGATGAATGGCAGACTAATAAAACTTCAAACATAAGCAAAATTAAGTCCTGTTTTGAGGAATGTTTCCTTTAACATTGGCAACCATGAACTAATTTTTCCAAAAGCAGTCTCACAGAACTGAAGTGTAAATCTGTCTTTGTACCTGAAAACTTCACTCTTTTTATTTAAAAGTAACAAAAGACCTCTTCCGAATTCCTGTACTATACAAGAGCACTGCATGCTGTGACAGTGTGAGCTATAGAAGGCAGGACACTTGCTAACACCAAAGCATGTCCCCAGCAGGGGATTTCAAATAATAGTTTTATTTTACAGTCATTCTGAGTTCTACTTGGACACAGCAGTGTACTTGAGTATGAGTCTCTTCTTGATCTATTTATGAAATCACAGTAAAGACTTAAAAGTGGGCCAAATATTTGTTAGATGTGTGATCAAATGGTGTTTTTCTTACAATTTGATTTATATGCATGCTGCTGCCACATCACATGAATGGTCCAGCATGCTGGTACCTGGTACCCAGCAGGTGATATCTTCTGGGTGTTTTTAGGGGAGGGGCAGTGGGTCTCAGACAGTCATCTTATTACTGTTCTAGCTGTCTGCCATCTCACTGCAGGATCTCTCAGAGAGAAGTGATGGCTTTAAATTAGTGAAATGGAAAAGAGTCACATGCAACTCTCACACTTCTATTTGACCTCGTAACAGGATTGAAGGTTGATGCAATACAAAAAGCAAGAGAATGGTATGGGCTGAAATGTGTACCACTAACAGTCATATATTGACTTCCTGACCCAGTATCTCAGAATCTTTCTTATTTGGAGGTAAGTTCTTTACAGAGATGATTAAGCTACCGTGAGCTTATTAGGGTAGGCCCCAATCCAACACAGTGCATCTGTCTTAGTTATTCTTCTCTTGTTGCTGGGACAAAATAGCCAACACTCAACATGAAGGAAGGAAAGGTTTATTTATCTCACAGTTACCAGAGGTTTCAGTCCATACTGAACTGGCTCCAAGGCAGAGTGGCACCTGGCAAAGGAAAACAGCAAAGAGCACACAGAAGAGCAGAGGCTTTGGCAGCTAACAAGCCTCTCTCCCTTCTACTCATTGTATTCAACCTATTTGTCCCAGGGTGGTGTAGTGCTCACACCCATAATCCCAGCACTGGATTATGAATTAACTACAAACTCTAGAAGCTGCCTCAGTGGTTGCATGGGGCTTTAGGGGGACAACTAGACACAAATCATAACAGTGTCCTTACAGAAGGAGAAAACTAGACAAATACATGTAGGAATACAATACAAACACATAAGGAGAAAACTGTCATCTACAAGGAAAACAGAAATGTGGAACTGGTCCTTCCCGCACACCTCTCTGAGTAAATTCATCCTGCCAGCACATAGACTTCTTATTTTTTGCTCCTAGAAGAGTGAGACCACCCATTTCTCTTACTTATGCCTTCCAAGGGTCAGTATACACATTCCAACCCAGCAGCTCTAACAAATGGATACATAGAATGTCTCACCTAGAAAGACAACCAGCAAATGACAGCTAGGCACTGGGCCCAAACTGTGCACTTTGGGAGCTAAGGATCACTTTTACATTTTTAAGAGACTGAAAAATGTTAACAGTAAGGTGTTTTACTCTGTTATCTAAGCCCATATATGCTATCTTGATTTGGCCTCTTTCTATGAGAACCGTGAAATACTTACTATCTGGCCCTACACAAAAAATGTCTCTTGAACCCTGGCCTAGATAGGAATTAAACTCAGTTCAGTTCTGATTTAAGAATTTAATTATTGGAAGGTTAAGTAGCCATATTTTTTTCTTGATTAAAACGCTTTTATCAATTTTTTCAGATTTTACCCTTCTAATAAAGAGTAAATAGTATTACAAAAGAACCTGAAAAGTAAAAAAGTAAAGAAAGTTACGTTTTACTATATATACATTCATCCTGCCAGCACATAGACTTCTTATTTCTTGCTCCTAGAAGTGTGTGTACTATACGTACAATAGCTGTTGAACTTTTTTCAGAAATATTTTTGTAAATTATGCAAAAAACTTTTGGAATTCTACTGTTTCTTCTCCCAGTCTTCTAAACTCAGATGAATTTCTTGATATTTTGATGGAATGAAAAGATATGGACCCAGAGTCAGAGCATTACTTAGGTTAAAATCTACTGCATTACTTTTCATGTGATTTCTGAAAATCTGTTATCAGTCTTATTTTGAAATGTTTCCTGCTCCAAACCCCAACCCCCAAAACCCCAAAACAAATTCTATGATTCTAGTTTGTGCTCTAATACTAGTAATGCATTATTGAGCTTACCTATAAAACTGTTATTCTGGATTTTTTTGCTATTAATTATGGAAAATACAACTCAGTCTGACCTGAATGCATTCTTTTTGCTATAACTGAAAAGTTTAGAGTTTTCCCCTAAGTGCAAACACAGCTGACCTCTAAATGGTTGACATAATATAGAATTGCATCTTTCTTTTATTCTGTCATTCATCTCAATTTATCTGATACTAGCTGTCTTTATGGATGCTCTTCATGCAGTAGCTCCTAAGTCTTTAGTGTGATTTTATTTCCAAGTAATTCCAACAAAATTTTTGGAATTATAATTTATTATACCACTTTTAAAAAAATATTGTACTATTAAATTTACATAAAACTGAAAGGAAAATATAGAAAGTTCCCACATATTCTCTTCTCTCCTAAATACAGTTTTGTTGTTAGCATCTTGCATTCATGTGCTTTCACATTGCATTCAGCCTTTGTGGTGTAGAAATGCAGGGGCCCTGAGGTATGTGTACAGTCAAATACTGGTCGTTACCTTTCAGTGGTGTCCTGTATTCCACCTAAGTAACCTTCCCTTTTTTCTGTGGAAAGCTTGAGAGCCTGGGGTATTCTACAGTCTCCTCAGGCTTCGTTTTGTAAGAACAATACACAGGTGGAATATAAGAGTGTGTTCACTTTACAGATTGGCTTCTTAACAATGTGAACTTAAAATATCTCCTTGTTGTTTGATCATTCATTAGTTTTTGTCATAGAATACTGTTTTGCTATATGGATTTACTACTGTTTGTTTATCCATTCAAGTTTTGGCAGTTACAAATAAAGTGACTACAAACATTAAAACAAAAGATATGGAAATTTTGAAAGAAAACTGCCATCAGATATTCTGTCCTTGCAGTTTGTTATGTAAGTTTCTGTCTGAGTATCTTGGTCAAACTGTTTTAAAATATATGTTGGACACCCTAGAAATAATGGAAGCCGTGACAAAAACAGACACATTTTAAGCAAACAGTAGCAAGTAGCAATGCTATGGATAATCATTGAAAGAATTTCACACTTAATGAATTCTTCTCTATAGTGCCTTCAAATGTCAGTACCCTGTCTTCATGGTCCTTTACATACCTATGCTTTAAAAAATCTTTATATAAAAGAAGCTACGTCAATTACTCACTCAATAAACTTTTATTGTGTGTTAGAAGCACATATATCACTGTTTTAGATGCTAATAATATAAAGTCATGCAAGTAGAATAAACACTTTCAGTAATTCTTGGAGAAAATTACAACACAGCAAATTATAAGACAGGGAAGTGAGCTCAGTAGGAGGTTTTGAGCAGTTTACAGGGGCAGCAATACAGGTGGGTCTTTAAGAATAGAAAAGAATGATGTAGAGTTAATATTCCAGGATTCCAGGCACAAAGAAAAATGTAGGGTAGGTTTTAGGGTGGTGTGGGAAGCAATGAATAATTCATGGATTTTGTGGGGTTTTGTCTTCTGCTTTGTGGACCTAGGGACCGAGCCCAGGGCCATCACACTGAGCCAGATCCCCAGCACTTTTGTGAGATGCAGGCTTCCTAAATTTCCAGGGCTAAGCTTAAATTTGGGTCTTCTTTCCTTGCCCTTGCAGTGTGCTGAGGTTAGAGGCACGCTACCACCTCTGTCAATTCAGTATTTTCAGAGCTAAGTCTGTGGGTCCAGGCAAAGCAAGAGACAAAGTGAGTCTGTCAGGAGCTAGGATGCTGGGATTTGAAACAAGTTGAGCCAAGGACTAGAGCTAGAGTAGACCAGTAAGTCCATATATTAAACATGTTACCACTGAAGTAAGGATCACTGCAGTTAAATTGTGTCTCTGGCCTCGATGACTGGTTCAGGATGTGCAGGTGACCCTGTTTTAACCAGGCAGCTGCTAAGGATTCCACAACGGCTTTCTTCTCCACAGAATGGAGCCTTGAGTCATTTAGGACACAGGGGTACTGAATAGTGAGAAGACAATCAAGCTCAGCCATGGAAAAACCAGGGACCAAGTAAGGGAAACTGTACGTTGTCCTAACATCTTCACCCAAATTCAGAGCTAGCTGTAGGCTTTGTAGTTATGCAAACAATGCAAATTTTAATATGATTTTTCTCTCATAATCGAAAGAGGCCTGTTATTATAGATGGCAGTTACTAATGTTTCATTACCTTTTTGTGGAAAAGTAAGGCTCAGAAAGTCTACTATCTTTTGTACTTCTTACAATTTAGCCAATGACCTAGGCAGACTAAGGAAGCTGTGAATCTAAAACTTGGATACTTGTCTAGCATGTGCCAGTCCCTGGTTTTCTTTCGTTTGATGGAACCGGGTATTGAACTCAAGCCCTTGTGCTTTCCAGAGAAGCACTTATTCCACTGAGCCATCTACCCAGCTCTGAATCTGAAACTTTTAAACATTTATTTTCTAAGCAATAATGCTAAATTCTATCTCCCAAGCTACACTTTCTCCTAATGTATTGTAGCTGTAATTTAAGGTCTTATACTCAGTAAACACATGGAAAGTATGTGGGAAGAGTACAGGAAATCTGAGGATTCTGGGAGGCCGAGGTAGGACGTTGAAGTTTAAGACCATTATGGACAACTTAGTGAGTTAGTGGGATGCTATCTCAGAAAATAAGGTTTGGAGATACACAGGCCTATAAGAGAGCTGCTAAGTTCAGTCTCCCATAATGAAAAAAAGAAAAAGAAATATTTTCTGATAATAATATGGGTTCAGATATAATGGATTGCCAAAATGGTAGGCTTTAAATATGGAGAAAAGCTGAGAGCTTCAATATTTGTTAGCCATATTAATCACTTTACATCTCCACTTACCAACTCTGCTGTCCCTGAAGGGGGTTAAGCCCATTCTGGTGCAGCTCATTAGAGCTGCTATAAAAGTCTGTTATAAAACCCTGAGCCCAGCCTAACTCAGGCCTTTGGGTTTCTATGCCAAGATACAATGGTTTGGTCCTGAACAGGTTCTGCCACTGCCATTGTCACAATGTGACGCATAGAGGCCCCCACAGGAACTAAGCTGAGGTATACACCATGCCCTGAATCTATGCAACAGTCAGCTAAGTAAGCCTCTTTTCTTATAAAGGCCGTCAGCTCGAGTATTTTGCTATTATAATGGGCTGATTAATTATATATGTATACATAATTGTGTACCCAAACTAGGCGACACATTAGATGATATCTTTGCTTGTCTTTGAGACGGAAGGGTTCCGGAATATTTCTCTATCCTTTATATGTTTCTACATTCTGTGAACTTTCTTCAGTAACCACAGAAATGTTTTATGCTGATAAAACAACTATGTAATTCAGAAAATAAGCACTCACTTATGATGAAAATAATTGCATTTATAAAGTATCTGAAAAACATGTGGAGCTCTGTTAATAGTTAAAAATTCATCTCATTACAAATAACTTTAACCATTTCAAACACAAATTAGATCAAACAAGAATACATACAGGTGGAGTACATGATATTAATAAATAAATTCATGCCACCCACTCTGTAAGGCCAGATGAAAGAGATGTAGAATTTATCAGCTGCCAGCTGGAAGCCCTCAATTTAATGGTCCCAAATGGAATGTCTCACTCCATTAATTACCCTATCAAAAAAAGAACTTATCTGTACTTCTTGAAGGGTAAAAAAACCCCAACTGTTTCATGTCTAGATGAAGCTTCTCAAATTGAATTAAACTATTAAATTAGCTAACAATCTTTACTGTTTTATTGCTTTTCATGAAAAAATGCAATAAAAAGTTCCAAATAGCCTTTCAGTCATATAAATACCTGAACTTTTTTTCTGTATATGTACCAAAAATATATCATTCTTATTATTTTGTTATTTCTTTGAAATTGTTAGAAATACTGAGGTCAACAAATATTAGATTTCAAGATAATGTCAAACACATAAAAGAACTAAACACTGCTAAATTGCTTTCCTAATATAACAGCTTAGTGAACCATTTAGAAACTTCAAAACATGTAAAGACAATTCTGTTTTTATATACAGTGACAATCAGAAGTAGAAAAAAATTATGATAATGTGATGTATTATGTGCCAAACTTTTGAAACTAATTTAAAAACACTGTTACTATCACTCCTGGCTGGGACAAAATACCAGACACCCAAATTTAAGGAAGGAAAGGTTGATTTAGCTGATAGTCTGTGGAGGTTTCAGTCCATACTCGGCGAGCTCCCAGCAGCTCATGCCAGCAGAAAACAGGGAGGAGCAAAGGGAAGGGCAGTAGCCACGGCTTCTAACCAGCCCCTCTCCCCTCCTTATATTATAAACAAGTTCCCCTGGGGCTCGGATGCAAAACTCACACAGTGTCCAGGCCCTCCTCTTCCCCAGGATTAGGATTTTTCCAAACTAAGAATCCTGGCTCCATGCTGAGTCACTTAATTAAACTTCTAAATTTCTCAAATCGATACAGTGTATCAACCAGCACACTATCAATAGGGAATTTTAAATTATAAAATTAAACAATGTTTTATGGCTATGTTAAAACTTCATCAAAATTAATTTTATGTGAAAGGAAGTAGATTTAAATCCTGCCATTAGCATTTATTACCAAAATATTTTCATTGCAAAGATAAAGTAAAATATACTTAAATAATAAAATATTCCAGTTGCACACTATAGGACCTCAGTACTGATGGCTGCTAAAGCCATTTTTATTAAAACCACCTCAGCTTCCTCTCTTCATTATCTTCCCCATCTCAACATTACCATCTTCATCAGGTTTATTGGTAAATCATACTGGAAGCAGACGAGGGAAAGTATAAATTATTGACTCTATATTAAATAGTTTTGGCCAAGTTTCATATTAAGAATAACTTTGCAAAGGGGTGGTAACAGCTTGTCATAACACCTACATGTGTATGTTTCCAAATACACTGAAAGGTATTTAAAGCTACACCTATCTACAGCTTGGGCTGGTGGTATTCCCCAGGTAGCCTTGGAGCTTCAATGGCCTTTACATTGTAACAATCTCTGTTCTAACACACTTTCAATATAAGATCCTTAGGTACTCCCACCATGGGATGGACACAGTAGTTGGCAATGGATAGATTCTTAGTACATGTATGTAGCATAATTAATTCTACAAGTGTTTCTATCTAAAACAGTGGGAAGTTTATAGGCTTATTCATCGCGAGTCAGCTAGTTTTGAGAGTGGGAGAGAAGTCCAACACCAGTTCCCAAGTCGGCGGTGGAAAGTTGGGTGCCAAGGGAAAGGTGAGACGAGGGCAGGAAATGATGCTTGTTCTTTCCTAATGCTGGGCTGTGGGCTTCGTCTACTTAGAGCAGAGAAATGTAGGGCAAAAGGCAGACCATTTGATCGTGACATGAAGTGATTATATTTGCTTTGTCTATTCCCATTGCAGTATATTAATCTTCTTTGAGTTTGCTTTTAATTACTATAGAAAGTCAGGAAGTTAATGAACGGGATATTTAAGATATGGGTGTTACTGATTCTGTGATTAAGCAGGAACAAATCAACACAGAATAAAATGAATTATTTGAGTGTACACAAACCAATGACAAGTATAGTGAACATGATTCTTGGGATATTTGGCATGTTAGGAGAAATATGTTGCTTTCATTTTTTTCTGTTTGATACAGGCTTAGAAATAGTAAAGAAGTTTTGACCCTTATAAATAACTAGCCACATGATTTCATAAGGATTTCCTATGTTCTTCTTAAAAAGGCAATGAAATTTCTGCACATTGCTAACAACCCTTGATCTAGTCATCTAATGAGTGTGTTTGTACCTTGCTTGTAGTTTCACAAGCAACCCAAGTAGTTCCAAATATAATAATTTCTATAATATGGTATAGTATAGGATTTTAAAAATTATAATTAAACATGGAAATAACTTCTAAGAAAGCTAAGTTGATTAGTTAATAGTTGAAAATAGCAGGCATATAGGTACAAATGTGATGAACTCCAACATGAACCTGGGAAAGGTGTCTTTCTTTCTACGATTTATGTCATCACATTAACTCGATCACCTCATACATGATTTAGATAACCAAACATTGAGTGCTATGAGACTTCCATTTCAGTAGTTCAGCCAATACTTTGTAACTGGCCCAATCATCCAGGAAATCTCTATTTCTCAAGTGCAAATTTAACATCTATTTTTTGCAGAAACCTTTGTCTGAGTGTCAATTTCTTTCATTCCCTTTCTCTTAGTAGATGCTCACATGGTCTTCTCCACTACCAATTCTTGTAGAATCCTTTATCCCACAGCCTAACAGCATCCTAGACTTCACCCCCATCTCAGTTCAGCTGAAGCCCAATAGTCAATCACTTAAAACACATTCTAAATAATGCTATACTTTTCATCTGGTCAGTTTATTCCCAATTCTGGATCAATTTAGCTATGTCCTTTTTCTGTTCCTCTACTCCAGCTGCTGAATAAGTCTACAGAAAACACACAGAGCCCTGTGTCTACTATAAATTCATGGAGTTGAACACTACTTATCCTTGTATAATATAAAGAACCCTTATAAGAAAAGAACCCTTTTAAGAAAAGACTAATCAGACATAAACAAAATTTGAAACTCAGTGTTTTATACCATTAATTAGTAAATTAGAAGGCTACAATATGGTGTTGTCGTGGCTTAGATCTATGTATAGCTCCAAGGCCTTATGCAGTGATAGGTGGGGTTTTGCAGACGTGGCTGGATCTAGGGTGTGCTGTGCTGAGACTCATGGTACGTGATGACTACTTTAGTATTCTGATTAGGTTAGCATAGCGCTGAGTGTGGATAAAGGGCAGGTAGCCCGGAAGGGGTCAATGCAGCGTGTTGCTGCTGCTGCTGCTGCTTGCTACTTCACTGCTTTGCTGACCTGCTGCCCTCTGACCTCCATGAACTATTTCTCCTCTGTGATGTCTCTCTCTTTATGCTACTGTGCCTTGGAGCCAGCTGACTATGAACTGAGACCTCTACAAATTGCGAGCCAAACAAACCTCCCTTCCTCTAAATTTGGGTGTTGGATATTTTGTCCAAGTGAGAGAAAAAGTAACCAAGATAAGTATCCTCTATCATATAAAGTACTTGTGTACAGAATATATTTTTTAAAAAGCATTTATATTTCAAGTAATCCTAGTACTGAGAGGCAGTGGCAGGAGGACTACAAGTTTGAGTCCTAGTAGGACAACTTTGTGAGAACCTTTCTCAAAATAATAAATACATGTAGCTGACAATGTAGTTCAGTGGTAGTGTATCTTTGTATTTGATCCCTAATACTGCAAAATAAGAACAACCATTAGAAAACATACAAAGGCTTAAATAGAAATTTCAATAAAAGCTGAATATATTAAATGTTCTCACAATATCAAATATTGGTAAAAATAAGAAGCAAATTGTATTACCATTGTGGTGGGAATGATGTGCAATGTGCATTTCATATAAAGTTAAGCTTAATTATATCATAAAACCCAGAAATTTATTCTGTAGGTATCTATCAAGAAGGGAGCAAAGTATATGACTCAATATTGACTCTTATGAATGGTCACAGCAGCGTTCCTCAGAACACTTAAGGAATGCAAATAATTTAATACTTGTCAATTGTTGAATAAGCAGATGTAGTACATCCTGTTGTATGCCACTTGGCAATAAGGAAGTAACTACTGAGATAAGTTACCTATCTGGACCTCAAAAACATGCTTAGTGAATGAAACCATAGACAAAGCCTTTATATCATACGAATCCTCTCTAGTCCAGTACCCAGAGAAAGGCAAATCCATAGAGACAGAAAGCTGATAAGTCAGTGACTAAGGCTGAGCAGTACAGTGGAGCCTGACTGCAAATGGGTTGGAAGGGTTTCTATAGAATGCTACAGTATTAGATTGTGGCCACACTGAGAAGGCGATTGAGACTGGGCATGGTGGCGCACGCCTGTAATACCAGCACTTGGGAGACTGAAAGCAGGAGATCACTATAAGTCTGATCTACATAGTGAGACCCTGTAGACCCCATGTTAAATACATTTTAAAAAATAGATTGTGGCATGCTTGTGTAATTTGGAACTTAATAACAAAACTTAACTGTAGACTTAAAATAGGTTTAATTGTTATGAAAATCAGATCTCGGTGAAGCTGCTATTCTTTTAAGTAGATTTATGGTACACCTCTGCAAAGCCTTTGTTTTATTTCAATATTCAGCAGTAATTCTGAATCTTGAAAAGTTTCTCATTATCTTAATCTGAACATATACTCATTTTCACAAATGACTACTGTCTACAAGAAAATAGAAGTAGAATTATAAATGTCCCCATTCCTCCATACTACAGTAGACAGCCCTTTTCTGTTTCAGAGGGCAATGTAGCTCAGCTTTCATTTAACTTTGCTCTGCAACATTACTCCACAGCTTCCTCTGTTTGGACTCTTCCATCAGAACACTACCAATGTGGTAAATTAGAAAAAAAAAGAAAGAAATTTATTTCTCACAGTTCTGAAGGCAAAAAGTCAGAAATTGCCAAGCAATTGGTATCCTGTGTCTGGTTCATGGTGGAAGTGTCAGAGGTCTCTTTCCCAAGGGTATTAAATCTATTCAAGAGGACTCTGCTCTAAGACGTAATTGTCTTCAACCCCAAATACCATCCCATATGGTATCGATTTAAATATGAAATCTATAGCCCGACTGAATAGCGCAGCAGATTGAAGCACCTGCTTAGGCAGATGCAGCAGCCGGGGCTCCAAAAGAAAAGAAAAGATAAGGAATTAGAGCAATTCTATAATCTCTTTCTGGATTCTTCCCATATCTTAAGAAATATTATGTTACTTTAAGAATTTATGCTCTATACCTATTCCAATTGTTTCATCTTCAAAAAAAAAACAAAAAAGAGTAGATCAGAATAAAGCAATTTGCTCTATGTCCCTTGCAGTCACTTTCATTTGACTTTTCTTCTTACATTTCCTGCTGCTTTCATGACAAGCATTTTTCCCTTTATTACTTTTTCCTCCTCACCTATCATTTTCTTGTCACCTTTTTAAAATCTAGCATACGTCTAGAGTCACTCATGGAAGCAAACTTTGATAAGATCACTAATGGGAAACTAGTAACCAAATATCCCATTTTTGGAATTTGACATATTCCGTACTTTGAAAATATCATTGTTCATTCTTTTTTTTTTCATTTCAAAACTATTATTTGACCCATGATGTCCCTCATTCTCTGTGTTGAGGCTGACTCTTCTAGCCCTTCCATGGCTACTCTTCATTTGTTTATTCTTCAGATGTGAAGGGTTCCTGCTAGGGTTTGTTTTCTCTACGTCAGAAGCACAGATGTGATTTTAGTCTATGCGGTGCTGATTCACCTAGCAATTAAACATGACCTAATAAGCTACTACTGAAATATGTTTCAGAGTGAGGGAGGCCAGGGCTGGGACCTGACCTTAGTAGCCTTGGTTTAGAAAAATTGGAGACGTGGCACAGAGTTCCGCCAATTACTCAGAGCTCGGTGGAGCTTCAGCATGGTGGCATTTTTCACTCCAGAGAGGTGGCACCATCACCAACCGCATCTCTGTGAGAAATTTTAATGCACCTGGGATGTTTACATCACTGTAAGCAAGAGCAGAAGGATGTTCTAGCTTTGAATTTGTATGAATGACTCTGTGATTTTATAGATTGATTATCTGCCAGTGGGGAAAAAAATGACATCTTTAACTATTTAATGATCTCATAGCTCTCTTAGGAGAGTTGCCAATTTACCAACATTAGAAGATTTCAGACAAAACCCCAGATTCTTAGCTTCACTGGAAATAGCAAATGATTTAGCCACTGTTGGCATTCTTTTCCACATTTATACTGTGTGTGTGTGTGTTTGTATTTTAGGGAAGGATCTACAGGGTGTTCAAGGTCTCCCTACTAGATCAGAATCACAGTGATCTGTCTGTTTATAGCTTCCCAAGAGCTGAGATTACAGGTGCAGGCCACCACGCTCAGTCTCAACTGCCATCTCGAGTCTCAACTGCCATTCCCGCTCCCCAGGATGGGCTAGCAGGCAGGCCCTCGGATCGAAGCCCCATGCCTTGCATCTGCTTGCAGGTGCTTTAATCTGCTGAGCTATTTGGTATACTGTTTTTTTGTTTTTATTTTGTTTTTCATTTTGGTGCTAGAAATCAAACTCAGGAACTTACACTTGCCAGGCCTGTGCTTGTGCTGCTGGACTATATCCCTGACCCTACATATTTGTACATTTCTAAAGGCAGCAATCTTGAGAGATAAATGTGACTGATCATCTTAGGCTGGTCTTATTTATTGTATTTACTGGTTATCTGCATGCCCAGGAGTCCTAGCTAGAAAACAAATTTGCTTACACCTTTATGAAGAGCCTTTATACTCAGAACTGTAAGAAATACGGAGTAGGTGGTTCTTTATCACCTACTCTGGTATCTTGCAATTTAGTTGAGCATGTTAATACACATACAAAAAAAAAACATGTTTGCTGGAAATAACTAGCATTCCCTTTCTGTTGTCCTCTGATATTCTTCAGTTAAATTTTTGCCTAAATTGTCGACTGGATTTTAATAACTTCTAAAGAAATCTGCTTCTCTACAAACCCTCTTTACTATTCTATTGCTAGGAAGTGTCTTTTTAGAATGAAATAGCTATAGCATTTGTTCTTGCTGTGAAATAAAAGCAACAGCTTTGTACTCCAATAGATATAGTAGCTTGTAAAAATCAATAGGTCCAAACTTCTGTCATTCTACCACATTCCCAGGACAGGAGCAAAATACCATTAAGGTTTTCTTACAATAAAGTCTTCTAATTTTTATGCTTTCGCTCCCCAAATTCCTTTCGATTTCTTTCAAAATCATCTATGGCACAGATACATCTGAGCTTATTTTTCTGTTTAAATCCTAATGCTTTTGATAAGTCTATTTTTATACTTGAACTACCTGTTATGAATTTGTGAAGTTCTTAGAGCTTCTCCAACACACCTACAGTGTTTACAAATGTTCTATAAACTTCCTTTTATCAGGTTAAAAAGCAATGAAATTACTACTGCACTGATGTGGAAACTAAAAAAGTTATAGTATCTTTAAATACTGCAGTAACCATGGTTGGCTATTAAAAGTACTTTTTTTTATTTTGGAAGTGGCATTTTTAATATGCAAATAAGAATTCAGCTGTTCTCATTGCTTAACCTTACTCTTGGGAAACAATCAAAATCAATGCTATGACTTCATGACATAATGCAAATAAAACAAGAGTACCTGTCACTACTAACTGGCTGTGTGATGGATATAAGAGCCTTTCACTTATACAATAGGAAGAATATCTAAAAAGTGTAATGCCATGATGAAATACCATGGAGTGGTTTATTTAAAACTTTTTTATCAGTAAATTACTCTGGTCTTTTACTAATTTACTAAAATGAATGAATCATTAGGATGTTTTATATTTTTTAATGTATTTAGTACAGTCTACAGGGCCTCACTACACATACTGGACTTGTAGTGATCTTCCTGTTTTCAGTCTCCCAATCGCTGGGCTTTTTCCTCCACTTCCTCTCCTGTCCTCCTCAACTCAGTAACTCTAATATCAATTTGCATCACCAGAAACACTAGAAAAGACCAGGACAAAGTGGTTTACTGTTACACAGTAGGGTGAATAGAGAGAACAAAAACATACTGTACATTTAAAAAAGCTAGGGGAAAAATTTTAAATGTTTTCATCAGCCTTTATGATGTCTGAGAGGTCTTTAAACAACATTTCAATTTTTGACGCATTTAATATTTTAAAAATCACATTTCTGTATTTGATAAGCTGAAATAGTTACTTTAGGAAACTGTATGACAGCTGCTTATTGAGTTCCTACAGTGTGACAGCCACTGGGGACACACAGATTAGACATTATATTACATTCAAGTGTCTCATATTCTTAGTGTAATCAACTCAAATGCAAGCGAAGACACTGACGCACAGTGCTGGTGTGCTGCGTGGCAAGAAAATGAGGAGCAACTGCAGAAGCCTGGGGGAGCTCTAATGTGAAGTGAGCACAAGAGGACGCTCTGAAGGTTGTTCTGCCATTCAAAATCTATAGTCTGTTGTTTAAATGTGGTACTCAGTGTAATAAAACCTCCCAGAAGAACTTTTGGTTTTGATTCCTTTAATTCAATCATTCTTTTTGAAACTTTGTGTTATTATCAAATGTAAATCTTATAAAAATTTATTTCAGAGGGGCCCAGAGAAATGTGTCAGTAGAGTAAGTGCTTGCCTGGCCAGTGCTAGGGCCTGAGTTTAATCCCTGGTTCTTCCAAAATAAACAAAAAAAGGAAAGAAAAAATTTTATTTCAGGTACAAGTCATTGATCTAGGTAAATACAAGGTCACTGGTACATGATAACATATGATATTCTCTTTCTTTTGACAAAAATTCAGCTAAAAAGTAGAAACTTCAAGCTGTGATTTTTTTGTTTATGCTAAATATTTATGTCTTGCAAGATTTGGGTTACATTTAGTCATCTTTTCATTACTGTTGAAATTTAATGCGTAAAGCAATCACATAAATGTGAGTGGAAGCTCAGTTTATTGGGCTCCAGGTCTAGAGTTTCTGATTCTGCAGGTCTTGGATGGGTGTGTGAATTTGGGTTCCTAGCAAGCTCTCCAGTCAAGCTGCTAGGCTGGGTACCACACTTTGGAAACCACTGCTTTGAATAGACAAAGTTTGTTAGATACCTGCTTCTTTCTCTCTGTTGGTCAGAGGGCCATAGCCAGATCCAGTCTGGAACTTTATAAAACGAGAGCGGGTCATCCTAGTTTGCCTCCAAACTAAAGTTACATTTGTGCCGATGATTAGCTTCTTCCACCATGACCTCATTTATGAAAGATGGATAGATATTTCCTTTTTTTCATCTTTTCCACAGTCAGGTAACAATGTATAGGTCATCAGTTTCCAAAACTGGTACAGGTTTTTCTCCTCTAGGCACTGCCTCCCCTTTTTGTGCAGAAGCCATTTCCTTCCTGTTATAATATCCTTGCAGCTTTTTGGCCATTGCTGACCTCATTTGCCTCTTTACCAAATTGGATTATGTTGTCAAGCTGAATGACTGTGTTTTCTAAATGAATAAACAGCCTAAGTTCATTTCATGATCACTCGCAGCATCAGCCTTTGTGGAAATTTCATCACATAATAAAAATGACAGATTCCTGCAGTCGTGGGCATGTAGTGTAACAGGCAATATGGAAACCAAACACATAAAAAAGTGTGATGTGCTGGGGAGAGGCTCACATAATGAAGACATAAGATAATTGACCGAGAAGAAACTTACTGGAGCTACTCAACAAATATTCCTCTGAGACAGCTACATGGGCTAGCACTGAAGGTAAGAATATAAGAAATGCAGAAAAGGGCATTCCAGGTTTAGAAACATCACTGTAGTCCTGAGATAGGAATGAGTTCAGACTGGTGAAAAGGACAGACAGAAGTCCATGGGGACTGACATTTGTGCAGGTGTTGGGGAGTAAATATATCCCAGGAGTGCAGGCTGGGGAGTGAAGGGAAAATTTTCACCAGCTTTGTTAAAGTCCGTGTTTCAGCACATGGAGAACTAGGAGACTGGGAGACGGCCTATACCAGATGAAAGCAAAGTCTGTTCTGCTCCCCTTGACTTAGATACCAACAGCATGTGAGGAAGGAGCAACTGAAGAGTAAGGCCAGGATTCATGCTCAGTCTTTGAAACAGGCAGCATAAATGCACACTAAATTGTATGTATTTCTTATTTTGGAAAGTACACACTCACATACTATGTCTTAGCCTATTGCCCTTTTCATAAGTGATGAATTAAAGAGCTATTTGAGAATTAAATAGGTGATAGAGATAGAGATAAAGACAGAGATGGAGATAGAAATAGATGAGTATGCGCCAGGCATGAGAATTCCCTCCTTTTTCATAAAGCAAAAATTTTGAATAGAGAGCTAAATTAGGCCAGGAATTTTTCTTAAATGCAATGCTCTCAGTCTATAATAATTCTGATAAAATTATCAAAAAAGAGCAGCTATAAAAATTTCTCTTTCCTTCTCTCACTCTCTTTAATAAGAAAATGGAGAAGCATAAAAAAATGACATAAGGCAGGAATGGCAAACCTTTGGAGCTTTCAGTAACAGCCACTGTGACACTCACGCCAGTGTTTCACCACTCTTGGCCTAAAACAAGACTTGTATGTTTTCAACACCTATAAGAAATCCGTCAAGTCTATTATACCTGATAATTTCCAATGTTTTATTTCTTACATCATTAGCTTCTAGAAAAAAACCCAAAGATATCAGAACTGAAAAACATACAATCTAGGAAGGAAAATAAGTCTATATAATCAATGGAATTATTAAAATAAGCAACACAATGTTTCAACTTCACAGAGCTAAAATGGTCTTGCCTTTAACCACCTTAGTTTTCACAATTTTCTAAAAGCAACTTTTTAAAGGAAAAGAAAAATATCATTGGTTTATGCTGTAAAAACTCATTGATCATATGTATAAACTTGTCTCATGCATCCTTCACCACCACTCGCACAGATAGAATTACCTGTCTGCATCCACTGTTACATCATGAACACCCCTTTGGATAACATCCCTGGAAGTTGTTGTGTCTGGTACCCGGTTCAGACTTCTTGTGTATAAGTTAAGCCCTCCATCTGTCATGTACCTGAAGACAAATATCTAATTAGTCCACAGAAAATGAAATAACCTTTATAATTTAATTAAATGCACAGACTGTTCTTCATTTTCATAACTATTTAACATCAATTCTACTAATATTTTTCTTTATAAACATTCTACTATCAGAAACATATTTTCAGTAAATATGTATCTTTTTAATTTTATTAGGAGATCAATATTCTTCAGTACAATGTGTAAATAGACTTTTGTGAACCCCATTTTTTCTCCTTTATTATCAGTATTTGGAAAGTTGACAGATAATATCAGTCTTATTAAGGAAGAGCAAAAACATTTTATTTTCTACGTTTTTTTTTAAGCAGTGGAGGACCATTGGATTAATGGCACATCACTAAACTTAGAATTCATTTATTTGACAAGTAAGAATTATGTCTCAATTGGTCACTATCCTAAAATAATAACCATGGACTGGGGAGAGAACTCAGCAGCCTAAGAACCTGCCTGACAAGCTCAGGGTCCTGAGTTCGATCCCCAGTACTGAAAAAAGAAATCAAACTAAAATAATAACCAAGAGTACTATATGTTCAAAATGTAGCCAGGGCCTCTTCTAAATACTTTTCATGCAATAACATAATCATCTTAATTTCAGAGATAAAGAAAATGCATGCTAACAGGGTAAGTCCTTGCACGTGAGTTCTCAAGAAGCTTGGGAGAGCTGAGAATACTTCTAGAAGGCCGGCCCAAGAAGCCAGGATCACTGTAACCAGCTGCCTTACCTGAGGGGCCTCCTGACCTCGTGTGTTGACCTCTCCCCATTAACAAGTACACTGGTTATGGATTAAATTATTACAAGCCATTTATATTTGATCTGTGAAATTTTTTTTAATGTGATTTACTCAATTTCCATTAAGTCAAATTGTTTTATTTGTTTATTCTGCATTTCCTCACTGACACTAATCCTATTTTAGTGGAACACATTGTATACATATGACTTATACAGGGGTTTTGTTTGTTTGTTTGTTTTTTGGCAGAATCAGGGATTGAACCCAGGCCCTTGCACTTGCCAGGGAAGTGCTTATTCCACTGAGCCATCTCCTCAGTCCTTATACAGTGCTTGATTCTGATAATTTTGTCTTACACATTTGCATGTCATATCATTTTTGCCTGAAAAAAGCAGGTTTTAGTTAAATCGCTGTCTAAGTTCACATAGGAATTGTTATTTTTGTGTAGTTTTAAGCCTGAGTTTTCAGACTTTTGGAGCTATCTCCCTTGTACCCAGATCTTCTCTCCTTTGACTTAATTTCCACACATCTTGCTGATTTGGTTAAAGTTCCAGAGCTCTGTCCAAAGCAGTTTGTCCTGGAAGAGAACAGCAGCTAGGCCTTGCACACCCTCTGTTCCATTGCCCACACGACCATCGGTCAATACCCTGCCTTGTGTGGGTATTGACCGTCAGCGTCTGTGTTTTCTGGTTAGGCCCCAGAGTGCCAGGTTCTCATCTTCTAGTACTAACCAAAATGCTCTTGTTATTCGCCACAACTTCTCATGTAAATGTTGATGCCATGTTAGTTCTCTGCCAGTTGGCTGTTTGCTGTCAACTTCTTATTGTCATCTTTTTAACTATTTTTTTTTCCCATTTCTTTGGCTTTGCTATTATTTGTTTTGCTTTAATGGGGAACTCAATATTAAAAAAAATACACAGCCACCATATATTGTATCTTCCTATATCCTGTTCTGTTTTGATAGTTAACATTTTCTGTCAGCTGCTATATGTCACAAGCAGACAAATTTAATTATACGTACATCCACATAATTTAAAGTGATTTTTTCTTTCCTACTAACAGGTGAAATATAGTTCAGTATCTTCCTTCAAAGTTACACAGACAACATGGAAAACATGTCCAAGATCAATAATGTTAGTTAAGAAACCCATATTAACAAAAAATGGCCACCGTGAGGCTTTTTTCTTGGTCATGTGAAAAAAATTAACAGGGTCCCAGAGCAGAAAGCAGTGCATGTGTACAAGCAGACAATCTCCCAGGGTGATACGTCAGGAGTGAAGACTGAAGGCGGCCCGCAGGGCCAGCTACGAGGGCTCGGGCGTGCCACTTACACTACTTACGACAACTGCCTTAGCTGTAATTTGGAGAGAGCAACATTGCACAGAACATTGTCCAAGATGTAATAAGTATTATTCATATCCAAACTAGCATCATGAGGTAATCTTTTTTCTATCAAGTCTTCTATACTTGTTAGTATTTGACTTATATCCCATACATGCACTTAGAATAAAAGAATTGAGATTAAAAATCTGACTCACATGGTAAACTATTTTAAGTTAGTATAGGTGACTTCAACTTCCCAGTGTATACATACTTCAGTTATTTCAAGCTTAATAAAGGAGAATCAAAGGAAGCTCGAGGCAAAATTAGGATTAAAATGTATCTTCCTATTTTTAGATTTCATTCTCTAATACTCTTAGATTATTCTGTACTTGAATTATGTGATTTAAGTACAATTTGCATTTTAGGTTGTGTACTTAGTCCCAATTACTTACCACCATGCCACAAAAAGATAACTCCAATTTTTACTCAATTAAAATAAGTTTTCTCCCAATTTTCTAGAGTGCTCTTTCTCAGCTTCACAAATAGAGATATTTTTTCAGAGTTATTATAAGTAAGAGGCCTTTCTCTGTATAATTCCTAATTACTGTCAGATCCACATCCCCAAGTGTGTAAAGTAATTTCAAAAAGAGCAGCAAGAGATAAGCCTTTGCATGCTTCAAGAAATTCCGAATTCTCAGAATGCCGGTTAGGTAGTTTTCTGACTTCTACCCAGAGTACATGAAAAATATGAAATTTAATTCCCATTTGAATTGCCTTCATGACATTCTGTGCTTTCATCAGAAAAAATGTCCTAAATTAAACTTCTTCATTCATTACTCTGTCTATTGAGCCTCCTGCCCCTTTAACCAGTAAAAGATACTTTTAGAAATTGTGAGAGAAAAATGAACTCTGTGGTTCAATTTTTTATAAGCTGTAGCACAGATATTTCTGAGTTCTTTTTTCTTGCTTAAAGAAAATGCAATTAGATTAAGCCTTATCATTTCCCCACTTTTAAAATTCTAGGCTAAGGTGTTCTACTGCCTCCTAATAAGCCATCACCCACTGGCAGCAAAGCATGCACCCTGAATGTCCTCAAATAGGAGTCTCCAATCCCCCTGACCGAAGGGCCAGCCACAACTCCTGCTTCCACACACAGGAGCCTGAACTTGATGTGTTTTATATTTCAATCTCCATTAGGAAAGGAGGACTTACATATGTAAGGTCAAGCAGGTACACAACTCTGGAGCTAGTTTTGTGTAGAATTTGGGATAATTTTACTTGGCCAGTATAAAAGATGCTGACCACCGATGCACATTTATTTATAGAAAATAACAGTTCTATTCTCTCATTCTGTTTGTCCTTCTGGCCATCACACCTTTAGAGTAGCCAGTATTAATAATTTGGTCTTAACCATCCAGCAAAAAAGTGCAGAAACGAGGTATGAAAAGTGAAGCCATGTTAGTATGCTGAGCTGTGGAAGGCTCAAATCAACAAATTTGGACATTGCCAGTCCTGCGGATAAACCACTACTAATGTGGACTACTGAATTATATTGTAATATTTTGCTGAATTCATGTACCCTACAATGGAATGCCCATCTCTGACAAAACCAAACAAAAAAGGAGATATAAATGAAGGACAATTTTGCACCTGTATTTACAAAATAGGACAGATATATAGCTACTTTTTCAATGAGAAGAACCATTCGTACTAATAGTGTTTGGACAGGATATCATGTCTTCATCTTGTGCTATGAATAACTACTACAAAGACAACAATATGCAATGTATTAATTGTTCAACTCTCCTACCAACCTGTTTTGAAACTGTCATTGCAATTTTTTCTCAATAAAATTAATAAAAAATAAATAATTTGATGTGCATCATTTCATGAATACCAACTATGATATACATTTAGACTTATTTGAGGGACTACCCAAGTTCTCCTCTGAAAGACTGATAAAGAACACAAATGAAAGAAGCCAGAAGTCGAAATCAGGTATCAAATAAGGAAAGGGATCTAACACATTTTTGTCCAGTAGTGAATTCAGCAGAGACTGTCCAGCTTGAACCAGTTTCCTGCTCTCCCTAGGCATATCATAGGACCATATTTTCCTGGTTTTCTTATAATTCAATGTGTCCAGGGAGCTGTTCCAGACAAAGGAATATAGGTAGAAGTCATCCATACAATGTTCAAACTTGGTGCAAATAAAGCATTTTCATTCCATAGATTTTTCCCCTTTTTTGCCATTTTCCTATTCAATATGAGTACTGAGGGTGACCCTGGAAACCTGACTAGATAAGAACAGAATTTCCATCTTACTCTGCATGGCTACATGATAGTCATTCCACATCCAAAGACCCAAAACACCAGTGAACATGTGAAGGATAAATGACCTTTTTGCTACATTCCTGAGGCTATACATTTCTCTAATACATGAATCATTACTAACTAATAGAGTCTTCAAAAAACAGAATGTTTCTATCTCAAAACACCATTTTATATGCAGAATTCAGTTGTTTGAAGACCTGCCTTTAAAACAGCTAATTAGGGGCAACTAGATAGTTCAGCAGACCAGGCACCTGCTTACGCAAATTCAGGGACCTGGGTTTGATCCCTGGTCCCACAGACTGTGCCAGTGCTGTCCCCAGGCACACTGAGCTGGCCACTGAGACCAGGCATGGTGGTTCACACTTGTAATCCCAGCCTCTCTGAGGCTGAAAACAGAAGGATCACTGAGTCTGAGCTACATACCGAGATTCTATACTAAATGCATAATTTTTTTTTAAATTAAAAAAAGACAATTATCTCACAATACTCAAGTATGTGTATACAGATATATGCATGCAATAATATAAGAATTATTTTGTAATTTTTTTTGTTTTTCATTACTTCTTTCATCAATTATTTTCCTCCTTTTATCCCTACCAATGTCATCACCATGTTTCTCTTCTTAGTATTCATCTATTGAATAAGTAAACACTTGCAAATATAAAAATACTACCACGCGAGTCACATGTGGGCAGATGCTGTCTACGTTATTCGCTACTGTATGCTCAGTGCCCCAATGATGCCTAAGGATGAACTTAACCTATATTTCTGTACTGTATATACGCTTATGGACATATTTTAGTTTATGAACACTCCTCATTCTGTCTACTTTTCCAAGGAGTCCTCCATCAGAATTTCCAGTCTCTTCTATTGAGCTGAGCATTATAATTATCCTTGAAGTTAATTTTGATTTCTCACAACCTTTACACCCAACAGTCCCTGACTCAATTCTTCTTTTTTAATTTATTTTTTACTTTATTGAAGTAAAAATATGAATGAGACAGTTTTATGACACCTTAAGAGGACAGATTTGATAAATTAATACACTGCAAACTGCTTTCATAATGTTTTGGGATCGTACAAGGTGCATACATGATATTATACTTACAGACATTATTATAGCAGATGTCTCTTATCAGTAAATTATGAGAGTGTAGCTGTTTACGTATCTTATTTTTTATACCTGAATTATATCACTGATTCAATAAATAATACTTTCTACCTTGTTATTTTCCTAGTGGTTGTCCATAGTACTAGAAGCCGACATAATATCCTGTCCAACCACCATCAGTGCAAATCTTGCCTCGACTCCTCATTTCTAACACTGCATTCATCACTTCCTCTCTTAGCAAAACAGAAATAAAGCAAAGGAAAAAGAAAGACATTAAACAAACAAGCAAGGAAGTTCTCCCTCTCCTTTCCAATTTTCTCTAATTTTACGCATTTCTATCTCCTATGCTTACAATGTAGGGGAGTCAGCATGAATTCTTTGCCTCCCACATGCTGTTATGAGGAGTCCAACATTATTTATGTAATTTTTTTTGTTTTGTAGGACTTCACTTCCTTTATCAGTTACTTTCCTCATTTTATCCCTACCAATGCCATTGCATTATTTCTGGTCTTCTAACCTTCCACCTGAGTTCTTGCAATGGCTCCTAGCCCCAGTTCTTTCCCTTTCATTGCAGGTTTCCTCTACATTGTCTTCCCAAAACACTACCATCGTGTTCTGTCCTGTGACTATTTCACTGATTCTAACAAGCAGCAGTTTCCACTCGCCATTGCACACAGTTTAAACTTGTTAACATAAGAATGCTGAGACCTGTCACAATAATGTCTTTAAGTCTCACCTTCAAATAGTCACCTTTCATGCCTCTCAATTAAAGATCAATGGATGTCATCTATCCAACTTTCTTCTGATTTGAAATATTACATTTTAGTCAAGGTACTGAATGGATTGTACCTTCTATATTTGTACTTTTCTTACTGATATTCTTTTTAAATGTATTTCCATTATCGATAGCTATTTAAATCAGAAAAAATATTTTCTTAATCTTTCCTTTATATTGCATACCAATATTTAGCTCTTCTTTATTCTTAACTTGTATCTAAATTTTTAATCTGTATAAACCTTTTGAAGTTACATATTGTAGGTAGATGCCCCTTGATTTCTGATTTATTTTGGTCCCCTAATAAATAGATTTTACCCTACATTATGAATTTACCTATTTTGCTAAAATTCATTTGTAGCCTCTAAATCAAGCCTTCCAGAACTTTGAGCCACTCACAGACATATGAGGAAAGGGCAAGATTTGAGTCTCAGAGGTTAGCAGCTGAAGTCAAACAAGGAAGCACTCTGTGTACTATTCCAGCTTTCATACTATGAAAAGAATCCCACCCATGGTCTGCTTAGTGCTGCTTCCTTTTCCTCATGTGTCTCCTTTTTTGTTGGAAATTTTCCTACTCCTGATGGCTGGCAGGTAGCACTGAGGGCCATTCTGTGTTCCTAAATGTATGAAGGTCATAACATATCCTAAAAAGACAATAACTATCATGAATAATAAGATTGCTTGTAGTGCTGGGGAGACAGCTCAGTGAACTGAGAGCCTGCCTGTCAAGCACAGGAACTGGGATTTAATCCCTAATACCACATGCCATGCTGGCTCCATCCCTGAGCCTGCCACTAAGACTGAGAATGGTGTCACAGGCCTGTAACCTAGCTCTGGGGAGGCTGACAGAGGAGAATCACTGAGTCTGAGCTGCATAGTAAGACCCTATACCAAATAGATTTTAAAAGAATGATTGCCTGTGTGCAGCTGTACGTATATATATATATATATATATATATATATATATATATTTGTACATACGTAAATGTATGTATGTACATATATAATTAACTATTCGTATAATATACTTCAATAGTAACATAAACACTGAATACACATATATGCCCACATTTAAAGAGACAGGAAAAGAAAAGAGAGGAGCATAGTGGAAGGAGTTTAAAAAGAACAGAGAAGAAAAGGAAAAATGTGGCAAAGAAAAACACTCTTAGTTGAATAATGCTGCCATGTTCTCTGTATGGGATATTTCCTCCTGGGCTAAGTCCGTATAAATGTAGTAATAAAAATAAGCAATAATTACGAACACTTATATGATATTACTTATATTAAATGTAATGGTGATCATGAGGAAGAAAATAGATTTATTGATCAGTTTATTGTGCAAGCTACGTAAATTTTTGTGGATGAGTTTTTCATTATGTATACAATGAAGTACTGCATTTTTATGCTTACTGCAGATGATATAAAATGAATTTGGCTATGTGAAGCTCTCATTGGATCTGATTTAAAACAGGCACTCTGAACCAAACTATAACCTGCCCGAAGCAAGCATTCTCTGCCACCCTGCCCCACTCTGCAAGGGTTAGGTACAGAAATAGTAGGCTGTAGGACCTCAGAGGGTTGGAGCAGAGCTATAAATATCATCAAAAGCTGGCATTGTGAGCCTGTGTATGTGCTTGCTTTAGATTAGGTCAGGTTTTCATTCAAATGTAAGTTCTGTAGAAATCAAGAAGTGTTATTCATGTAGAAGAATAATTCCCTAGACAGATCATCTAAGACAAGTATAAAATTAGGTCAAATCCCACACTCACATGAAAATTACAGTTAAATCTAATTGAGAAAGTTTTCCATAAATTAGTGAGCCTTGGTTTTATCCTCCTTCCAATTTTATAGCTCAGAATAATTTTAAATTTCAGATGCACTTATGATGACTAGAGTAGCATAAGGATGATAGGCTTTTTCAGTAAAATTTGTTTAATTTTATGCCTATTGTTAAATATCCTTGGTATACGATATGACAAAGGAAAGAGAATATGAATTATAACAATTTTTCTTTTCAGATATTTTGTTATGATTTACTGTTTATATTTAGGTATGCTTGAAAAATATGACAAATGCAGTTAAAACATGTGATATTAGAGCTAACTGTACCAGTGTACTTTCATAGGAAAGAAACTATTGTATCTTAGTATTCCATCCACTGCACTTTCTCTTTTGCTGCTGGATTCAGGGATTGAACCCAAGGCCATCCTAAAGACAGCCCTTTCTAACTTGGTATTTTGTAACAAAATATACCAAGGAGGATAACAAGTTTGAGCAGAGGCTGAGCAGCTTCCTGCCTCCATCTCCCAGAGGGTTAGAGGTGGTGCCCCAGCCCTGGCAGATGGACAGACGACTGAGTCTAGCGCACGCTGGGCTTCTCTGTGTCACGCTTCACCAGCCAACAGGCTCAGTGCCTTTGTGAGCAAGTATATGTAAAATATCCACACTTTGTTGGTACTGGGAGTGAGTATGATAAATGTGACAAGATATTTAATGCACTTTAACCCTAGTGCAATAGATGACAGGAGGATCACAGAATGTTATCACAGTTATTAACTGAAATAGTTTTAGTAGAATATGGAATGCATTCCACCATATTCCATCCTCTGATTAGACCAAATATTTCAAATTGCTGAAGTACGCTAAGGGGTTAACAGCCATAGTATTTTGTTTGATTATAAGAGGGGAAACGAAAAAAAATCTTAGATTTTTTAAGTCTGTGTGGTGGCAGATGGGTGCGAATACTAACTTTCTTACTTTCTAAACCTGAAGAGAAACCGAGAGAACACTTCTGCATGTGTCTGGGTGTGTCATGGAGGCATGGCTTTGAGGCTCACCTGTTTCTTCATCCCTTTCTCCTCCATTTGCCTGGATGGCAGAGAGCTAGGTAGTTGTACTGTATCTCATCCTTCTACCAGGATATTTCTGCATTGGCACAAGTGAACCACAGCCTGACTTGCCATAAAACATGGACAATGGGTGAGGTGGCCCATGTCTATAATCTCAGCATTGCAGAGGCTGAGACGGAGGGTTTCTGTGAGTCACAGCTGTGTAGTAAGACCCTCTACTTACTTACTTACTTGATTAATTAATTAAAAAGTGGACCAAATTAAACTCATCCTTTATATGCTGTCAATGTCAGGTACTGGATCTAGCAGAAGAAATGCTGGTTAAAGCAGTCCAATACCATCAATAGAGAATACACTCAACAAGCCAATTAAAATTAGAGGTATATATCTAAACAAGAATTGGAAGTATATCATTGAAGAATGCTAGAAAATATTTATTGTTCAAGGCAGTCGCAGGCAGCCTGGGACAAAAAACAAAGTTAAGCATTTGGGCAAAGCTCCGCCTGTCTCCTTCCCACGCCCTTAACTACAAAATCTGTTAATTAAGAAAATTAAACGTCACTCTGAACTACACAGGCCATCTGTGCTTTTCTAAGAACAGAAGATGCAATGGTTTATAACACACACAGAATCAGAGGAAACCCTTGCTGTTTTTCTTCCCATGAAGGAATAGAGGAAAGGTCTTGAAGCACCTCAAAGCAAAGTCAGATTGCTCATCTCTTCTAGCAACTTAGCAAATAAACATCCACATCTTTTCCAGAGTGAGTCCATGCTGCTGCCCTCTCCTCACACAGTGTTGAGTCCAGGGCCACTCACCCGCTGTTGATGTCGTCAGAACGGAGGCTTTTCCCCAGGATGTCGCCATCGCTCATGTATCCACCCACATCTACCTCCGAAGACATGTCCAGATCACTGCTGGCTTTCTCACTCATGTCCATTTGTGACATGTTTCCCAGCCGAGAGACAGCGGCTCTGCGGAGAGGGGTTGTGTACATGAACCTAGAGGGGTCTGTGTGGATGAACCGGCTGGTCCCACTGCGGGAGTAGCTGGCGCCCATGGAGGGCGCGTCTCCAGCCTGCAGCCGTGGACTCGCCTGACCGAGCCTCCAGGTCATGGGTGTAGGTCGACCTGTCAGGTTGGGGATACTCCTTCCATTCACTTCGGTCGTCACAGTGCTGTCAAATGTTGTCTCCAGGGTGCTATAAAAAAAAAAATAAATAATGGAGAAATAGCTATACTGTGCTCCACTGGGACCAAATACCCAAAATTCATGAAGACAAGAAAGCCTAGAGTTGAAGAAATCATATTTTAGAAGAACATGCCTTTTACTTAAAGCTAATTTATGTCCTGGATCATTTTGTGACTCTGATCACCCCTGTAGAAATCAATATGTGGGGCTTGTGAGCCACATCAGTGCTCTAAAGTGCCTGCTTGGGCAAGCTTAGGCAAACTCAGGGACTGCAGTTCAATCCACAGCACCACATGTTGTGGCAGTCCTGCCCCCAGAGCTGGCTGAGCCAGCCATGAAGGAAAGAAAGGACGAAAGGAAGGAAGGAAGGAAGGAAGGAAGGAAGGAAGGAAGGAAGGAAGGGAGGGAGGAAGGAAGGAAGGAAGGAAGGAGAGAGAGAGACAGAAAGAAAGAGACAGAAAGAAAGAAAGAAAGAAAGAAAGAAAGAAAGAAAGAAAGAAAGAAGGAAGGAGAGAGAGACAGAGAGAGAGAAAGAAAAAAAAGAAAAGAAGGGAGGAAAGAAGAAAGGAAAGAAGGAAAGAAAAAGAGAGAAGGAAAGAGAAAGGAAGGAAAGAAGGAGGGTGGCAGGGAGGGAGGAAGGAAGGAAGGAGAGAGAGAGACAGACAGAGAAAGAAAGAAAGAAAGAAAAAAGAAAAGAAGGAAGGAAGGAAAGAAGAAAGGAGAGAGAGAGGGAAAGAAAAAAGAAAAGAAGGAAGGAAGGAAAGAAGGAAGGAAGGAGAAAGAGAGACACAGAGAGAGAGAGAGAAAGAAAGAGAGAGAAAGAAAGAAAGGAAGGAAGGAAAGAAGGAAGGAAGGAGAGAGACAGAGAAAGAGACAGAGAGAAAAAAAGAAAGAAAGAGAGAAAGAAAGGAAAGAAGGAGGGAAGCAGGGAGGGAGGGAGGGAGGAAGGAAGGAAGGAAGGAAGGAAGGAAGGAAAGAGAAAGACAGAGAGAGAGAGAAAGAAAGAAAGAAAGAAAGAAAGAAA
>PVKA01015329.1:0-50295 GCA_004027165.1 Ctenomys sociabilis
AAATCTTTTACTCTTAAATCAGGTACAAGACAAGGATGTCCTCTATCACCCCTCCTATTCAATATAGTGTTGGAATCCTTAGCAACAGCCATTAGAAAAGAGGGAGAAATAAAGGGAATAAGAATAGGAAAAGAAGAAGTTAAATTATCACTATTTGCAGATGACATGATACTTTACTTGGAAGACCCCAAAAATTCCAGCAACTACACTCTTATTTCACTGCTAAGAGATATATGCTGAAATAATATCTGTAAATATAATATCATGTATGCACCTTGTACAATACCAAAATGTTATGAAAACAGTTTGCAATGTATTAATTCATCGAATCTATATGGTTAAGGTGTCTTGAAATTGTCTGATTGACATTTGTATTTTAATAAAATAAAAATAAATGGAAAAAAATAAAAATGTTAAAAAAATAAGTATTGTATATGAGTTTAAAATTTTCAAAAATGATACTAATAGCATGAAGTTAGGAAATACAGAAGTAGGGTCCCTTTTTCATTGTGTTACCTTTTTTTTTGTATTTTAGTAAGGGTCTACAGGGTCTCAATACATAGATTAGACTCAGTCATCCACCTGTGTTCAGCCTCTCAAGAGCTGAGAGTACAGGTGAGCACTACCACACCCAGTTTCAATTGGTGTCTCATCATGCCCTGGGGGCAAGTCTGGCACAGCATGCTTGGGATCAAACCCCTGTGTCTACCTGAGCATATGATTTAATACTCTGAGCTATTTAGCAGGCTGTAGTGTGCTACCATTTTAATTTGGTTGCTGTTGTTGCATTTCTGGGGACTTAACTCAGGGCCTTCACACTGAGTTACAGCCACTGCCCATTTCGTTTTTCATTTTGAGACAGGGTCACAGTAAGCAACTATTACCCAGGCCAGGCTGGAATTTGTGATCTTCCTGCCTCAACCTCCTAAATTGCTGAGGTTATAGGAAGGCATCAGCAAACCCTGCTCCGTTGTTACTGCATATTAAAATTTGTGTAATAAATGAGAGAGAAAACTTAGAAATAATTTGGTTAACCCTCACACTTTACATATGAAAATTTCTGACACAAGCATTTGAAGCTATGCTGCTATTTTTGTAGCAAAATCGGAACTGCCCTACTATTTCCCATGCTGGTGGAGTTTTTATTGTACTATGCTATTTTTCTATATTTGTTTTGCTGCCTCAAATATTTCAACATAGTGGAACTATTAAGATTGAATAGTCATTTTTTAAAGAAAACAATAGCTATTTTCCATCCTATGTGGGTTTACTCCATGTGTAACAGCTGAAGGGATTAGCTAGTAACATGTTTGGCTCTTAAGATAGTCTTGCTAACTTTTCAAAAAGGAATGATTTGGGAAATGCTTTTCACATGCTTAGTAGAGTGCGTAACCGTGGTATGGGAGAGAAATCTCTTTTGTACTGTATGAGAGCTCCTTTTTTGTTTTTCACTGTAGACCTTTTTAATGGAAAGAAAGAGAAAAAAAGCTATTATGCTGTTTTCATTTACAAATCAGAATGATGACCTTGGTGGTGCTGAAATTTCACAATGTAATATTAGAAGGAGTTAGGTCTACTCAGGAAATTATTTATCGTCTATTCTAAGCTTTTCCACCTTAAAAAATGATAAAATAAAAATTGAAATAGCATGCAATGAGTCTGATGAATTCTTGTAAGTACTTTTGGTTGCTAGGGCAACATCTTCTTTTGTATTTTTTTTAATGTGACTTCCATCTCTTTGGATTGACTTCTTGAAAGTAGATATTTATTTTTAAAAAGAAACAAAATTCTAGGCTTATGGCAAAAGCATAAATCCTCCCACCGCAACTCATTTTTCTTGAGTAAAACTTACATTAAGAGAAGATATTTTATTATTTGCAGGGATAGCCTAAGGCAAAATAGTGGAGTTGTCCAACTTCAGCTTTTTTACTGTTTTAGCTTCACCTCTCCCAGCCTTGAGCTGTGTGCATTATGAATGCCCTTTATAAAATACTGAGCTCTCCCATTATGATGCACTTTAATGATCGGTTACACAGTTACTTTCTACAGTACTTATTCTTTCAGACATAGATCACTGGTTTACAATGAGACAGCTAGCTCAAGTAGTTGCTTTTAATGGATGTTGACTTGCACAAGTTCTTGCCCCTTCATTGAATTATTACACAGAAATTGGTTTTCTTATAGAAATACTTTACCCTTATAGTTTTAACCCTTGGTGCAATTGACGTTTTATGCTAGATGATTATTTTGTGGGGGGCGTCCTTTCCATTGTAGCATTTATGAGCACCCTTTTTTCTACCTTATAGGTGTTAATAGCAAGTGCTTAGTTGTATGGTAACAAAAAAAGTCTTTCAAACATTGCTAAAAATCATCTGGGGTCCAAATGAAAATCTCTGCTTTATTGTAAAGGAACCATTCTGTCTTGGCCATTTCTGAAGCTATTGATTAGGTAGAATGAGTATATGTATTTGGAAACATGAAAATATATTTGCATACTTTAAAGACATATATTTTGGTTCCTTCAGTTTTGAACTTCCCTGCTGTTGCATGTGTAAGAGTGAAATGTTTATGTATTCCATTTGCTTAGTTGATCTTGTTTGATGTTTTACTGAAACATAATTTTAAGTATATAGTTCAGGGAGTTTGGACAATGTGTACTCTCATGTAGCCATAATCAGGGTCAAAATATATAAAATTCCTATTTTCTTATTTAATCCTGACAGTATTTTACAAATGTAAATATTTTCCTATTTTGTATCACTGTACACAAGCTTTGTCATTTCTAAAATTTGTACTAACTAGAATTATACAGTATATAGCCATTTGTGTCTTGCTTCTTAATTCAGTGTCTTGGTTAGTTTTCTCTCATTGATGGGACAAAATACTTGACAGAATTAAGGAAGGAAAGACTTCTTTAGCTGACTATGGAGGTTTCAGTCTATTTTCCTTTGGTGCCATGGCAGAGTAGCACATGGCAGAGGGTTCAAGGTGGCAGAAAACAGAACAAAAGCAAATGCAAAAAGGGAGGAGCAGTGGCAGAGAGAAAGCCTCACTCCCTTCCTTAAACTGTATGCAGTCTCTCCACCCCAAAGCAGATGTAGTAATCACTTCCATAATCCCTTGAGCCCTCACACCCATGATCCATAATTGGATCATGAATGAATCACAAACTCTAGAAGCCCACCCTCTGAATGCACATGCACAAGACTTTGGGTGTGACCCAGACACAAACCATAACAGTCAATATGATGTTTTTGATATCCATTCATGCTGCTGCATATATCATAACTTTATTACTTTTATTACTGAATTGCAATATATTACAATACAAAGCTTATGTATTTATTTCAGTTTTGAAGGATATTTGAGAAAAAAATGTGACATAGAAGTAGAAGAAGGACTATTATGGACTGGATAAGGGTGCAGTTTTGAGAGGGAGACAACAGAGAGTAAAAGAGGACTGAAGAAAGAGTGCAAATGATTAAAGGATGATACATGTATATCATACATATAGCATATGTATATTGTATACATATGGAAATGTCACAGTAAAACCCATTAATTTGTGTCATTATGATGTGTTTTTTTTTAAAGTTCTTTTTCTTTGGTGGAACTGGGGATTGAACTCAGGCCCTTGTGCTTGCCAGGGAAGTGCTTATTCCACTGAGCCATCTCTCCAGCCCCTTAAAGTTCTGAAAATGAAAAAGTTAATGAGCTGAAATTATTTTTAAAAGATTAAAAATAAGACTAACCTTAATAAAGAAGCAGGGTTAATTTGTTTGTTAAAAATTAATATAATAGGCTGGGGATATAACTCAGTAGAATAAATGCTTGCCTGGCAAGTGCAAGGGCCTGAGTTCAATCCCTGGTTCCACAAAAAAAAAAAAAAAAACCCAAAACAATATAATAATAACCTTACATGCCTATACTATATAGTGAGAATTTCATAGAGGTTGATTCATACTATATATACAATGTTTTGTTGGAAAAATATTGTGGGCATATTTTATGTTTATGTGTACATGATCTATAATATATTTTAATAGTTATACTTTTATTTTACTTTGAAGAGTAAAAACAAAAGCAAGAACAAAAATCTAAAACAAAGACAAAAATAGAGTAACATACAACAATATATATGTTATAGATTTTCAAAATAAGAATAGTTGATTAACAATGATTGATATCGATTTTTATTGTCAAATCTATTGCTTACATTAACAGATATAGATATGTAAGATTGGACATATTATTGCATATTATCCCTTGTTTTCAATAAATCTTAAATTTTTGTTCTTGTCTTGCTTATTTTTCTTTTACTACCTTTACAAAAGTTATTTTAAAGAGAGTAATTATGACCTGAAGTTAATAGATGTATTGAATTCCATTGTGTATGTGTTAATTTATTGAACTAATGTTTCATTAACAGTTATTTAGATATTTTTGAAAACTGTTTCTATTATAAGTAGGGTTGCATATATTTACTTTTGCAAAATTGCTATTCCATGATTATTTTTGTACATTAGTGTGGCTTTTTGTGTAGAAAAGAATCCTTTGAAGTGTAATTTCTATGTGCAAGAGTGTGGGATATTTTTATTTTCTTAGATACTATCAACGTAAACTGCAAGAAGTTTATAAATTTATATTTCATTGAAAGGGCTGAGCAAGTTACTTTTCATCTATATGCTTTCCAAGTTTTGATCTTGGGCCATCTAATACATGAAAGATAATATTTTATTGTTTTAATTTGTATTCATATATTAGTTATGTGACATATCATAGGTTTTCAGCCCTCTGCTAAGCATTTTTCAGTTCAGTTGTTGATTTCATGAACTCTTTGAACACTAATGAACATCTATTTTCTGTTATATGTTGAAAATATGTGTTCCAAATTCTTTTTGCTCACTGATTATTTTTTGCATTATATATGTATTCTATTTGCATTTAGTCCATTCTTCAGAGGGCTTTATTTTGTTTTTGGTGCCAAGGACCAAACCCAGGGCTACCAGGGCTAGTCAAGCATTCTGCCACTGAACCAAATCCCCAACCCTTTACATTTAGTCCATTCTTAAACTTTTATATTAATTGTGATTCCTATCTTCTGGACAGGGCTTTGATTGGAGGTTTCCTATGAAAGAGATTGAACATTGCATCTGTGAAATGGAAACAATACCTCAGTAAGAATTTGACTTTATCATGCTAACAGTGAGGAACCCCTGTGAGAAAAGGGAAATAGAAGGTTTTTCAAGAAATGAGTTTACCAGTGTGGAGGAGTAGCTACTGGAAGAAAAGAAAGATCAGAATCAGAAATGCCAGTTAGGAGGCTGTTGCATTAATGGTCAATCATGTTGGGACAAATGTCTCATTTTCCTTCAGGATAATATGATGATCAGACTAGATGACAGACAAATTTTTGATAATTTTTTTTTTTGCAGCACCGGGGGGTTGAAATAGTAATTTTATATTTTGAAGTTGTTAATTTCTTTAAATGAAATGAGAATCATCTCTCGACTTGAAATGCAGGTGCACTTTCTTTCCAACTTGGTTTGATTCATTAAACATTTACTACAAGTTGCTATATTCTGACCTCCCTGCTTGGAACTGAGAATAAAAAAATGCACACAGATTCCAACTTCAAGGAATTCAGTCTAGTGGGGGAGGCATCAGATGTGTAAGACACATATGCTGCACTGTGCCAAGTGCAGCCATAGAAGTATGCAGGAGGTGCAATGAAGCATAGAGGTGGGAGCAGAGACTTTGCCTGGAAAGTCAGATATGGTATGACAGAAGGCAATATATAGAGAAGACAGTTTTTAAAAGGATGAACATATGTTTGCCATAAAAGAGGTACATAATATTTTAAAAAGTATAAACAACATTAGAGCATGGAAGTATGGAGCATAATACTATCTGTGCAGAGATGTTATATTACTAATATCAAATTTAAACTGCAAGGAGCAATAATAGTTGATACGCTGATGTAGCTAACAATGGCCAGGGTAAGCAAGGCTTTGCACACCCAGGCAAGTACTTTCTTTTCCTTCCAAAGATATTGAAGCTTCATGTCATTTAAAGATTTTAGGTGGAAAGAAACTAGAAATGTTACTCAGTGGTAGAGTGCTTATTGATCATGCATGAAGCTCCGATTTGATCCCCAGTAACAAAAATTAAAGGAGAAAAAAAAAGGAAGAGGTTAGCTTTCAGTTTATCAGGATAAGCTTTCATGGAGGGACATGAAACTATTGGTGACATTACTTAAAAATTATAAGAAAGGCTGGCGAGATGCCACAGCAAACTAAGCACCTGCTTAGGTAAGCACAGGGACTAGGGTTTGATCTGGGGCACCACGTGTAGCATGGGCCCCATCTGTGGGCATGCTAACCCAGTGACCATGTCCAACCATGGTGGTGCATGTCTGTAATCCCAGCACTGGCAATCTTGAAAACAAGAGGATCACTAGGAGTCCCAGCTGCATAGTGAGACCCCGCACAAAATACAGAAAAAAATGAAAAAATAAAAAAAGTTAAGAGGGCTTGAATTTGGGTGGGGGAAGAAATAGAGTTAATTTGGGAAAGATACAGGAAAAATCTACTCATATATAATTAATAGAAGATATGAATTCTGACTAATTGTTTTTCCTGAGGCAGCTCCTAATAAGACTGATAATGCAGTTTCCACTAGGATTCTTAATGTAATGGATATATAAATCTGGTGGAACTGGGTGGGAAACACTCAGTTATTAATCTTGAGCTTTGTACAGTAGTTCTAAATTTGTTTTCTGCATCCACACTATGAAATTTGTACTCATCAATAATAATACTCAGAGTGATTTTTAAACTTGGAGAGGGTGTAGTCAGAATGAAGACCTCTTTCAGGGAACATATGCAGTTTGAAAGTCCTCTGGGAATTCCCCATGTTTTACTCCTGTTTTAAACACTTCTGAAAATCACTGGTGTATTTCCAAAATCAGTGAGAGAATACACACACACACACACACACACACACACACACACACACACACACACTCAGAAACAAATGAATACACATTCACACAGAATAGATATATAGGCCTAGAATAAAACAGCTTCTAGTTACGGATTAATAGGAAGCAGCATCCTTACACTCTAGTTTTCTTCACTGTGATACTGTGATTTTTAATGAATTTCTGATGAATACAACTCAACTCATTGGGAGAAAGTTAATCTGTGGGGAAAGAGCTCAAGAAAGAAGCATGGAACAAATCCTTAATAGAGATAAGAGGGAATACTATGTGATTAATTACTTTCATGCAGATGTGAATTTTGAGCTGGCTGCTGTTGTTAAGCTTCCATAGAGTACAGTAACTAAGATAACAAGTGTTGTGCCTGGCAAAGGAATGGGAAGAGTGTACTCTTTAGGGGAAGTCAAAGTTATTCACTGAGATAATGAAGGAGATATATGAGGCAACAAAATTATCTTCTGTGTGTGCCACAGTTAACTCATAAAAATGGTGATTTTTCTTTCCAGTATTTCTTTCTGTTTCTGATGGAGGTACTGCCTCACCTGCCTATATCTTTCCCATACCACCCCTTTCCCTCAGTTACAACTTGCTTTCAGTAGAAATGTATTCACACTGTGCTGAGAATAACTGGCAGAAATCTAGGTTGAAGGAGTCCTCTACATGTATAAATAACAAATACTAGCAAGATGATTTCATGTGATAATACCTTAAGCCAAGGGACATCGCACATCAGTATGCTCTGGTGCAACAGTCATGGTCTCCACTCCTATCACATTTATAGTCTAGTACAGTGATGGCAAATCTTTTAGTAATTTCGGTGATACAAATATCCCACGTAGCACATGGGCCACAGCCTCACCTCCACTGGTCTAGTAGGTGAGACATAGAATCATGATTATAAGTATGATAGCTCTTACAAAAGAGAAAATACAGGTAATGACTTTTGAATTGGAGGACATTTAAGAGAAAGGAACATATTTTGAGTGTGCTGTTAGGGTTTCTTTTCTGATACACTTTAAAATATCTATAGAATTATCAGGGACTTATCTTTAGCCTAGTTACTTATCTTCATCAGGATACCAGCTGTTTTCTCTTCCCCTCTTGGGATTTCTCAACTCTCACTTCAGCTAGTATCTGAGACATAATAAATTTGGGGAAGAAAAATGATATGTATAAATATGAATCATATGCTATAATAATATTATGTTCAATGTAGAAATGTATCATAGTTTATTTTAAAAGATTGTCCATTAAGAGAGAACGATGACTATTGTTGTGGAATGCTGGACTGTGTTGGATTGTGGTGTTGAGTTCAAGCACTTAAGTTAGTTGAATGACAATGGAGTGCCCACCTTTGACAGGTGTAGACAAATGAAGGGGTGTAGAAAGAAAAAATCATGATGTGTGTGTATAGACAGTACAGTTGGGATAGATAACGCTGTGCTTCTACATAATCCTATGAGAGGCAAGATCTGCACTAATGGTGGTTGGACAGGATATTATGTCGGCTTCTAGTACTACGGTCATCCACCAGGAAAATAATTGTTGAATTGTTGATATAATTCAGGGATAAAAAATAAGATAAGTAAGCAGCTACACTCTTAATTTACTGATAAGAGACATCTGCTAAAATAATATGTGTAAATATATTATCATGTATGCACCTTGTACAATACCAAAACATTATGAAAACAGTTTGCAATGTATTAATTTATCGAATCTGTCTTGTTAAGGTGTCTTGAAACTGTCTGACTGACATTTGTAGTTCAATAAAATAAAAAATAAATTAAAAAAAAGAGAACGATGAAAGGCAAAAGACAAACATGGCTCAAATTAACCACATTCATGCATGAATCCTTATCGTTCTACAAGGAATGGTTTCTTCTACCCTGGCACTTCTTTACTCAAGTTATTTAGATTCATACACACCATGTAGTCTTTGCACTGGAAGACTGCCTGCTTCTGTAACTGAAGGATATATTGCACATTCTCATCTTTATTCACTTATGTAACTGTACTTGAAAAACTCAAATTCTTCAGAAACCAATGTGGCGGAAACTCAAGGAGCTCAGGAGGTAATGTGTCTGAGACTAAGGTCATTCTAAGTTCTATTTCCCAATAATCCTGTGAAAAATATCTGGCGCAGACTTTTGAAAGGTTAAGTTATTTCTCAGGCTGTAAAATCTGACCTCAGATTTTCTTGTCCTCATAAACTGTCAAGCGTCACGATATTTTCTGCTACTCTCAGTTTATTAATTATTCATTAGTAATGATAATGTCAATGATAATAATAGCATTATGCTATTTATTAAACACTTAGTAAGTGTTGGCATGCTTCATTTTTTTCATCCTTATAGCAGTAGTGTCTATAAGTCTAACGAATAAAAAAAAAACTTCTCACTGGAACATTAAGTGTTACTGTGTGCTTATATGTAGCTTTGCTTTGCATTTTGAAGATTATAGCTTCTAACTTTGAAATTCTAACATACTATGTAGTTTGAAGTGTATTTTTGTTATCGAACTCAGGGCCGTGCACTTGCCAGGCAAGTGCTTATTCTACTGAGCTATCTTCTCAGCCCCTAAAGTGCATTTTTAAATGTTAGAATTAGGGAGTCCTGTCCCTAAGCCCTCTGAGTGAGCAACTTGCCTGAGAAATCAGGGCCGACTTTCTGGCAAACTCCCAGAGCCCTGCTCCCAAGCCCGCCAAGTGAATGGGAATTTTCCCGACTCCCCAGGCATCCCGGGTCTGCGACTATGTGGTGAGACTGAAGGAGAGCTTTTGGCTTCTCCCTGCATGCTCTGTGCCATACAGAGCCTCAGGCCCCAAGGCATCCAGACAGAGAACTACCTGAGACACTCCAGACAGGCCTGACTGGCAACTCCCTGGAGACCCTGCTACGAAGCCTGCAAAGGGAGCAAGAACTTTGGGTGATTCTCCCCCCCACTCGATCCACACCCATCCTGCCTAGTGAGTGTGAGGGAGAGCTTCTGTGCTCCCCAGTGCTCCCCTGACCAGGGACCCAACAGAGAGGTACCACAGGCTCACAGTTGTACCAGAAGAGCTGCAGCAGAAAGGAACTGAACAGAAAAGCTAGATTCAGGCCAGGCATAACTGGATTATCTCAAACTTAATAGACTGGCATCTGCATCTCATTACACACTAAGGGTATAACAGCGCCAAAGCTCTACACCAAAAGTCAGAGGTCAGTGCCATACAAATGACAAAGACATGGAGAAAAATGCAATCTCAGGGCTCAAGTCCACCAATAAGTGCAGAGGACACTAGCTCAAGTGAAATGAATGAATTAACAGAGGCAGAAGCAAAGGAACAACAGCAGATAGGTAAAGAGGAACTCAGACCAGAACTAACACCTGAAATAAAAAAAAAGAAATATTTGAATACATAGCACCTGAAGTAATGAATTAAATGAAACCTACGGGAGAAACCCAGTGCCCACCCAGAACAAGTGCATAGAACACTATTAACAGAGGCAGAAGCAAAGAAACAATAGCAGAAAGGTAATGAGGAATTCAACGCAAAATTAATTTCTGAAATACAAAAAGAATTCTTTGAAATCATAGCATCTGAAGTAGAAAAGGAAACCCAATTTGGAAGAAACTCTGCAGTCAAAGAATTAATAGCTACCTCTAAAGAAGACAAGGATAAAAAATAGAGGCTAAAAGAAATATGATGGATTCCTGGAATGAGCAATACAGAAAAGAAAGAGAATGAAGCAGAGTCAAAAAGATATAGAAGAACTAAAAATATGAATCACGAGTATACAAAACCATCTGAGTGAAAGTGAAGACAGTTTCAAATCTTGAGGATGCTGGTGCACCTTGTGAAAAGGTGAGAAAGGATATCTTAAAAATGATGAGAATGCAGGAAAAAACAATCCATCACCTGCAAGATGATGCCAGGATGAACAATGTGAGATTAATTGTTATCAATGAGAATGAAGGAGTCAATACAAATGAAATAAAAAGAATTTGGGGAGAAGTAATTGCAGAAAACTTCCCAAGTATGAAGAAACAATTCAACATTCAGTAACTGAAGCATACAGAACACCAAATAACTTCAACCCAAGTAAAAACACACCGAGGCATATAATAGTCAAGATCCCACAAGTCCAACACAAAAATAATATACTGACAGCTGCTAGAGAGAAGAAGCAGATCACATTAAAAGGAAAACCCATTAGAATTACAGCTGACTTCTCTACACAAACCATGAAGGCAAGGAGAACATGGAGCAGAGTTCTTCAAGTCTTGTATGAAAAAAATTCCAGCCCAGACTATTATACCCTGCAAAACTCTCTCAAGTTTGATGGAGAAGTGAAATACTTCCACGACAAAGAACAACTGAAGAATTTCATGATGACAAAGCCATCCCTACACAGACTACTGAAAGATGTTCTAGAGAGAGACCACAATGACCAGAACTCCATGAATGAGAATGGAACGATTCCATTAAACAGGGCAAACAATTAGACACAGGATACAAAGTAGTAAACAACACCAGGTAAATATCATGACAGTCAAAACATTTCAATTATAACCATCAATGTAAATGGACTCAATTCACCAAGTAAGAGATACAGACTGGCACAGTGGATTAGGAAAGAAAATCCAACAATATGCTGTACAAAAGAAACACACTTAACTCAAAATGACATTCGTAGGATCAAACTATAGAAACAATGCCCTTTCCAAAAACACCTTGGAAAATGAAATACCTTGGAATTCAATTAACCAAGGAAGTCAAAGATCTTTTCATGGAAAATCACAAAACTCTAAGAAAAAAGATTATGGAAGATATCAGAAAATGGAAAGATATTCCATGCTCCTGGATAGGAAGAACCAACATCATGAAAATGACCATACTCCCAAAACTGTTGTACAGATTTAATGTAATCCCTATCAAAGTGCCACCAATGTACGTCCCCGACCCAGAGAAATCATTCCTGAAATTTATTTGGAACCACAAATGACATAGAAGAGCAAAAGCAATCTTGGCCAACAAAGAAAAGGCAGGAAACATCACAATTCCTGACTTGAAATTATACTACAAAGCCACTGTGATAAAATCAACAAGGTATTGGCAATGAAATAGACCTAAGGATCAATAAAATAGATTAGAAGATGCAGAGGCCTCTACAAACACAGTCAGCCACCTTGTCTTCTGGAAGAAATATAGCCTCTTTAACAAATGGTGCTGGAAAAACTGGCTTTCTTCAAAAACTAAAACTTGACCAAGGTCTATCACCATGCACTAAGCTAATGTCAAAATGGATTAAAGATCTAAACATTAAAATAGAAACACTCAAGCTCCTGGAAGAGAAAGTAGGAGCAACTCTTGAAGACATAGGAGTAGGCAAAGAGTTCATGAACAGACATGTATTCGCAGGGGAAACATTTGAAATAATCAATAACTGGGATCAACTCTTCTTTAGGAGTTTCTGCATGTGAAAAGAAATTGTCAACAAAGTGAAAATACAACCCACAAATTTCGAGAAAATGTTAACTAATAAGTAATCAGACAAAGGTCTGCACTCTATGATTTTTAAAGGACTAAGATATACTTGGGCCCTGAAATTTAAAGATTCAATCCAGAAATTGGCATTTGAAATGAATACACACTTTCCGAGGATGAAACTAAAGCAGGCAATAAATATATTTTAAAAATGCTCCACATCTCTAGCTTTGCTTGGAATGCAATTTAAAACAACACTGAGATACTATCTCCCTCCAGAAAGAATGGCTATCATAAGGAACTCAATGAACAACAAATATTGGAGAGGATGTGGGGAAAAGGAACACTTTTCCACTGCTGATGGCAATGTTGACTGGTGCAATCGTTATGGAGATTAGTGTGGAAACTTCTCAAAAGAGTAGGAATGGAAATCCCATTCAAGCTGGCTATCCCCCTACTGGGAATTTTCCCAGTGGAACTGAAAACATTATATCATAGTGTACCTATATTTATAGCAGCACAATTTGTGATAGCAAAATCTTGAAAACAACCAAAATGTTCATTGCATGAGAAATGGTTGAAAAAGATGTGGTATTTATATATAACAGAGTATTGCTCAGCTATAAAGAATGATAAACTTTAAGCATTTATATTGAAGTGGATGCTACTTGAACATAAACTTGTAAGTGAAATAAATCAGACACACATGTGCAATTATTGTATAGTCTCCCTAGTATAAGAAGTGAAAAGAAGAAATACAAATAGAAATGTACATCAACAACTAAGAAGAATTTAGTCATATAGTTTACTCAAACTGAATGCCATATGCTGAAGGATACTAATCAGCTTTTCTTCTGAATGGATAGCAACCTAAGTTCACAGATCAAAAGTTGGAGAAGTAGAACGGCAACAAGGTCAGGCAACATTTTGTCCCTAGCCTTTCAAGGTCATCAAAGACTCAGGACATAGCAGAACCTGTAGTGTAATATCCTGAATCTCAGTTGTGCCCCAAATTTTCTTATCGACGAAATTATGGAGCCACAGAGGAAGGAGGTCAATGATCTATACTGTTCCTGGGGAGAGTCACATGGAGAGAAAACTTTCTCTTAGTCTCTCATAGAGAGCAAACTGGTCAAGCAATGAGTGTGACTCATGAACATGGCTGATACTGATAAAGGATCTACAGATTAAGGTACAGAATTACAAGTTAAATCCTGAGGGGATTTGACTGACCTAATCAGATGCAAAAGCTACGCTTTTTGTTATAGATTTCTTGGTTTATCTCAGTCTTAACCATCCAGTAGAAAAGTATAAAAATGAAGTATATAAGGTGGGAGCATAATAATAGGTTGAGCTGTGAATAGCTGTAGTCAACATCTAGTTCATATAACTCACTATTATTGTGGATGGATGGATTGTGTTTGATTTTGTCCCTGATTTCAGGTACCTATAATGATTGAATGACAATGGAGTGCCCATCTTTGAGAGTTCTAGGCAAAGGGGGATACAATGAAAGTACCATGATGTATTTGTGTAGACAGTACAGTTAGGATAAATATGCTGTGCTTATGCATATTTCTATGAGAAGCAAGATTTGCACTAATAGTGGTGGGACAAGATATTATGTCGGCTTCTAGTACTATGGACAACCACTAGGAAGATAACAAGGTAGAAAGTATTAATTATTGAGACTGTGATATGGTTCAGCTTTAAAAACATAAGATAAGCATAGAGCTACATTCTCTTAATTCATTGATTAGACACATCTGCTATAATAATGTCTGTAAGTATCATATCAGTTATGCACCTTGTAAGATACCGAACCATCACGAAAACATTTTGCAATGTATTAATTATTGAATCTGTCCTGTTAATTTGATTTAAAACTGTCTCATTGCTGTTTGTTCTTCAAAATAAATAAATAAATAAATAAATAAATAAATAAATAAATGGTAGAATTATTTACAAGATGTTTTCTTGGGTAGCCAACCTGGTTGTTGAATATGGATGGTGGAGAATCACTCAGAGTTAGCATGGAGAGTGGCTAGGACAGGACAACACCTGTGTTTTTATCACATGGCTTTGGCACTATTCCTAGACTTATTTGGCACAAGCAGAAAATGAAAATGGTGATTCCAATTGGGTCCTTCATCCTGTACCTTATTCTATTTTCTTTCAGTATAATAAGCCAATGCGAAAAGGCTGTCTACACACAGAATTATAATAGATATCATCAAATTGGTAACCTAAAACAGTGATTTCATTTTTAACTGACATTCAGAAAGGTTTTTGTATGGCAATTATTTCCAAGCTATTAAAGTGAACCAATGGGCCTGCCATGCTGACCCTGCCCCTGGGGCATGGTGAGACTGCAATTAAGATTGGGTATAGTGGCGCATGCCTGTAATCCCAGCACTCGGGAGGCTGTAAACAGGAGGATCACTATGAGTCCTATCTATGCAGTGAGACCCTGTAGACCTTGTCCTAAAATACAAATAAATACATAAAAATAAAGTGAGCCAAGACATGAAAACTAATAATTTGTTGCAACAAGAAGTCTAGGATCACACATTGTCACAAGTAAGTACATAATCTAAAATCCAGTCATATTGGTATGGTGTGGAGGTAAAAGCAGTCAGAAATTCAGAAATTTAAGTAGTCAAGAACATGAACCAGCTACAGAATCATAGAGGTAAATCCTGTCCTAAATAAGTGATTATTGATAGTGCAGTTTGCAACTGAGTGGCAGTAGCTCCTGACCTGTGGGTAACATCAGGGAGGTAGCTAAAAATATACTCTCTCTCTTGGCTGCAGCAGGATTAGTTAGAGAGGGTTGATGCAGATGGAAGCCTAAGTCCAGTGCAAGTTGTGCTGTGATGATGTTTCTGAAATAACAGTAATGATAATAATAATCATAATAATAGCATTATGTTAGCCATTAAATATTTAGTAAGTGCTAGCGTGCTTCATTTCAATAGCAGTCCTGTGTGTAGGCACTATTAATGTACCTGTCTTTACAATTGGAGACAATGATCCTCTAAAACCTTGAGTAATTTTCCTCAAGATCAAGCAATCAGATAATAAGTTGAAAAGACATGATTCAAAGTGCCTACAAGGCCTCCAATTAGTAATAAAAGACTATATCAACCCCATAGGACCACCTAACCTCATAAGAAATGAAGGTCTTTGTAAAGAGAAAGGAAGAAAACATCACTGGAGCATAGTAAAGGAGCATGATACAGTGGATGATTCATTGAATTCTTCTGACTCTCTTGCTGCTCTTTGCCTTGACACTAGCCCAGCAGTCTTCCAGTTGACTCTGACAATCAACTTATCATGTTTTCTGGGGTCTTTCTCCCAGCCTAGTATTATACTGGGCCATCCAGGATTATGTTTTCCAGGTAGTCTCATTAAAGCGGAAATGGATAAGAAAAGCAACATTTAATTTCAGTAGATTATATTTAGTGCTATTATTATTTTTTCATATAATTAATTCCTTCATCATTATACCATTATCTTGTCACTCTTTGTCCTTTGGCTAATTGTTGATATGATTAAAAATAACAATCCAGTGATGTTGTCTTCCAGATCCTATTCATTTTCTATTGTAGATAGAATCCTTGTGGCCCTTGTTAAAAAGAGGCCCTCATTACCAATTGCTGCTTTGCAGGTAGCCTGTTGTCATATTCCTTATGTCTATAAGAGGGCTGAAATTTATGAAGCTGGGTTTCTAAGGCTAGTAGCCTCTATCTTAGCTCAAGAAAGTTGCACATCTTATATTTGTTGCCTCAGCCTATAAAGATGTCTATTTTTTAATGTATTTGGTACAGGGTCTCATTATGTGGCTCAGACTTGAAGTGATCCCCCTATTTTCAGCCTGCCCACCATTGAGATTGCATGTAGGCTCCACCACGCCCAGTCTCTATAGCTGGCTCAGAGTGCCCAGGGGTGGGGTCAGCACACCATGTGGTGCCAAGGATCAAACCCTGGTCCCTGCACTTGCCTAATCAGGATCTTAGTTAGCTGAGCTATTCTAACAGTTTCTATTTCTGATATTGAAGAATTTTATGGTAATAGAAGGGCTAACATATACAGAACTCATTACACGTTTTGACTAGTAATATCTTCAAATTAACTCCAGTATCACAGTTCATCTCCTGACAGTTTTTTTCTACCCACTTTCAGTGAACATTATGTCTCTGTCTCTATCCCTCTGTGGAAAGTATCATTTATGTCCCAATTACTCACTTTCTCAGACTACAAAATGGGGATAATCATTCTTGTGTGTTTTTTGTTCACAGGGTGGCAAGGGATGAATATGTTCTGCTGTGGACTCCTTTGTACCCTTGGGGAAAATGACACTATATATTAATTCAAGGCAATAAATTGAAGAACGAATGCTTGTTAGGAACATATATGAATTATGCATACTTTGTTCCTCTTCATGGAAGTTTATACGCTATAGGTTTTAGTATTTACATGGATTTCAGAGGCTGTGATTGATCTCACTGAGGTCATTAAGAGGATTTTTAGGAAAATCCTGATATTAATTTTAGTAAAGTATGTAATTTCCCTATAAGTAAAGTTATTGATATAATTTATTATTGGTGCATATTACAAAGTATTCCTGAGAGAGATGACTATCTCTCAGGCTAAATATAACATACAAACTATGATTGTATGTCACAAAATGACTTTAGCATGTCATAGGGAAAATAGAGCCTTGGGTGTGATGAGAAAAGTAAATTGTTTCTTTTTATTCTCTATAGAATGAGGCACAGAGCTCCAGTCATCCATTTTATTTAAAAAAGAGAGGTTAAAAGCTACTGAGTAGGCCATATGTCTGAGCACAACTGACTGTGGAAGATGAAGTGAATCTAAAAGGACCACATATTCTTTTTTTTTTTTTTTTTTTTTTTTTTTTTTTTTTTTTTTTTTTTTTTTTGCCTTTTTGAGACAGGGTCTCACTGTGCAGTTCAGGCTGGCCTTAAGCTCACTTTGTAGCTCAGGCTGGTCTCGAACTCACAACAATCCTCCTGCCTCAGCCTCCCTAGTGCTGGGATTACAGGCCTGTGCCACCACGCCCGGCAGGACCACATATTCTAAGGCAGTTTATTACCATCTCCATGGAGCAGGTGGGAAAATAATCTCAAAGGTTGAAAGATTTTGCATAGATGGTGAGGCTTTTCCTAGCCTTTATGGAACACATCATAAAATGTCCATTTTCCTTGTTCTACCTACTGTGGTAGAGTGTACACACTGGTAGGTGTGTCACAAGTGGGAGTAGCTGGCTAGCAGTGGGACATGACCTTCTGTGTCACTGCTCCTATTATAACACCTGCCTGAGTAATGACACTGCCTGCTCTGGTTTCCCCCTTGAATGGTGTACATGGATGACCTTTTAGAATCACCTAACTCTCCACAATCCACACTGAGTTTGCAGGCAATCACTGTGGCTCAAGTATCTTCTGTCTTTCCTCTCTTGACCTTTATATGCCTTCCACCATTCATTTTCACTTTGTGAATTTAAATTTCTTGTTCTTCTCATTTAGAGGTTTTTATTGAAATCAATATCCCTTCAAAATGATGAAAGGAAGAGATGAGTTTAAACTATACAAGTAAATAGCCAATCACTGATACATCATACAACATCCATCATCCACTCAGGAACCTGTGAAAGGAAAGATTACTTCTGTTGCATATGCTAGTTGACTTGATTAAAATATTTAGTGTTTTTTATTCAAATACAGTACTATCATCAAATGTTATCATGAATATTTACATAGTCATCAAGGTAAAAAGAATATTTTTGGATTTCTTGTTGCATTTTATAAGTTCTTTAACAACTGAAAGGGAGCTATTAACTGCTATATTCTTTCCATTTTATTCAAAAATGGAGACTATAGACAAATAGATTTTATTTTGAAATATGCAAGATACAAGTAACATAGATCCTGACATTTATTATCCCCGAGCAATAAAGTTTATAACAGTACCAAGACCTGGCCCAAAACATTGTTTACTTACTAGCTCTGGAGTAGGCACTAGTATAATATTTTAAAGGTAGAGAAAGTATGGAGCATGTGATGGATTCAGACTATCTACCTAGATCATATTAATTACTCACTGTGCCCAAAGTCACATGAAATTTCTCTGAACCTCATTTCCCCTTTCCTCAAGCCTTTTAGAAGGTGTTAATTACCCAAGAAGGCTGTTTAGGGGGTTAAGTGAGGAGTGTTGAATCTATGCCATCAGAACCCTAGGTCAGCAAACCCCCTCTCTCATCCAATTAATTTTTGCCTTCTCAAACTATTATTTGGTATTGATGACTGTTCTTACAGTTCTGTTTCCTTGTTCTCTGGCTGCTGTCTTTCAACGAACCTTCTCCCCTTCACTATCTTCTTTTCCCTCCGTCTCCTACTTTCATACTGGCATGGAAATATGATCATAATGGCCCCTTTTAGAAAATATCACAAAACAGCTCCATCAAAATTCTTTGCTCTTTTCCTTAGTTCTTTGTTTCTATTTCAAAAAGAAAGTTTTGAATGAGTTAGCCGTGCTCAACGTCTTCATTTTCTCATCTCTTAATTACTATGTGTATGACTATGCCTTGACTCTTGCTATAATAACTGCTGACCTCATGTTATCAGTTACTTATGGCTGGTGTAGCAAATTCCCACAAATTTTCTGGATTTTACATGGCACTTATTTACCTTCCAGTTGCAGTTTCCTTTCCTTCTCTAGCTTCTAGAGACTCCTACATTCCTTGAACATAACCACCTCTTTCCTCAATTTCAGATGCCAACATTACTGGTTATATTTTTCTGATTGTCTCTTCTGTAATCATTTCTCCCTCTAATAATAGCTAAACAAAGCTTCTCACTTTTCAGTACCTATGTGACTAGCTTTTGCCCACTTTCATAATGCACGCTGACCTCTCCATGTCATTACTTAATTACATTTGTAGAAATGTTGTGGCATGTACTCTAAAATATTTCCAAGCTCCAGGATTTAGGATGTGATCAACTGGGGAGGCATTATTCCTTTTACCACAACACTCAAATTATCAAAGATATAGTTGTTGAGAAATCTAATAGGTGCTTTTGTTTCTTATCTTATTGTACCTGTTTTCTATATATGAAAGTTTTACATACTCATGCACATACACTTCTTTCTTGAAACTTTCCCCTAATTTATCTTCTTTTATTTTATCCTTAAACACTGAAGTGTACCAGAATTAAGTCTTTAGTACTCAATTATCCTTTATTTGTACAAATTATGGTTTGGTTATTTCATCCATGTCCAAGATTGAAATTGAGGTTACAGATGATGTTGATCACACATTCTAACCCACTTCTGAGACCAAGCCTATATATCTTACTGCTTGACAACATATGGTTATATGAATGCCATATATATGTTAAATTTAGTATATTACAAAGGGAATCCATCAGTCACCCTCTCCATACCTAGAACCTCTAATCATTAGCTATGTACACTACTTACTCTCAGGTGTCCTTTATGTTCCATTTATATTACCATTGTTTTCAGTGATTGACCTCAGCATTTCTGTCTCAGGATTCTGACAAATAGCTTCTTGGTGACTCTTTGTGCACTCAATTGTTTCTCCAGACCACAACCAGAGGACCTATTTAAAACTTATCTTCTAAAGGTTTGTTCTACAATTTTCCAGTAACGTCAGAGTCTGGTCTAAGTTTCTTAGCTTAGCATACAGGTACCTTTCTGATATGCTCCCATCATTTCATTTTCAACCAAGTGTGCACATCCCCTTCCACTCTCCCCTGCTTCCATTATCCCTTGAGCCCCTCTGCTCCAGCATTATCCTGTATCCTTTCAAGTTATCATGACATAGCACTTGTTGCTCTCTTTGTAGAGAACATTTGTCCTATCTTTCTTTTGATACTTATTTTGGAAAATCAAAAGACATAACTAATGTTATGGAGGAAAATGGAATATAGATACATAAATATTTAAGATTTTTAGTTGTTGTGTACTTTGCCTCCTGAAAAATATTTAAATAATTTAAATCCTTACTAAGTAGAGTAATGATTTCCATTTACCAAGTCCAATTATATGATTTGGTCTGTAACTTTTGTTTTTTTCCATAATTTTCTTGAAAAAGAAATAGCAATGAGACAGTTTCAAATCAGATTAGTAGGACAGTTTCAATATTTAATACATTGCATATTATTTTCTTAGTGGTTATTTGTTGTATAAGATGCAGACATGATATTCTGTTCGCAAACACTATTAGAACAGATCCCTCTATTCATTGAAGTAAGAAATGTAGCTATATATCTATCTTAACTATTTTGAATCTACAGATACAAAATGGTCATTTAATCCTATCTTCTTTCTTGATTAGTTTTGTCATTAAATATTATAGGTGTGTAAATTTAGCAAAATATTCCAAAATAGTCCAGTAGTCCATAATAGTATTGGGTTTTTCCATATGTCTGGCAATGTCAGTTGTTGACTTGAGTCTTTTACAACTCAGCAAAGTAACATAGGTTTATTTCTTATACTTTGATTTTATACTTTTGTGCTGGATGGTTAAGACCAAGATAAAGCAAAACCTATGTAGCAAGAATTGTAGCTTTTTTATCTAATTAAGTTCAGTGAAATCCCCTCAGGATTTATCCTGAGACCTTGTAGCACAGTTTGTAGGTCCTTTGCCAGTGTCAGCCATTGCTTGAACAATTTGCTGTCTATGAAAGCTTGAGAGAATGTTTTCTCCCCATGTGACTCTCCTTAGGCAGACTCTATACCATCGATCACTTTCCTCTTTGGCCCCATAATCTCCTTGATCAGAAAATTTGGGACACAACTGAGTTGCATGATATTACAATACAGGTTCTCGTATGTCTTCAGTCTTAATTGACCTTGAAAAGTTAGGGCAAAAATGTTGGCTGTCCTTGCAGTCCTCCTTTTTCTCTAATTTTTGGTTTGCAAACTTAGGTTGTTAACACTCCAGAAAAGAAGCTTATTATCATTGCTGTACAACCTAGGCTATTGAGCTTAACCTCACTATCTGTCTGAATATTAAACATCTTAGGCTTAACATGGAACAGATATCTTTCATCAAGTATTGATATGTTAAACTTTAAGTCCATACAAAATACAACAAAAAAATCAAAAGTTAAACTATATTTTAAAAATAGGAATAAGCAATTATATATGTCTATGCATAAGCTTAGAAATCTAACCATATACAGCTTTGCATCAGCACATTCCTGCAACACTCCTTTCCTGTCTCCTGCCTTCATTCACCACCAACTCCTTTAAAAAAGAATCTACCAGAGAGACAACACAGCAGCAACTGGTGTATCATGACAAGCAGCATGTATTCAGAAGACCAGAATGACAGGCACTCCAAGCATGAACCTACTATTACCAATTTCCATCTTCAGTGAAGTTTCTTAGTTCATAGGTATCAGCATATATAGCTAGTCTGGGTGATAATCCTTCCAATTCGCTGTTAGATTCGAAAATCATCTAAAGATTCTCAGGATCATTGACTTATGCATCTTGTACATGGAACTGTATGGCTTTGCCTATGTGGTGTTTCTTTGATCTTCTCCTTGCTTTCTCTTCATTGTCTAGTCTTCAAGTTCTTGCTTTCCTTTTAATTGTGATATTCATTTCTATTTGTAATTCTTTTTTTGAGTACTTATACAAGGGAGATTATTCAGTATTTACACATGTATGTCTAATGTATCTCACTTATGAGTATGTCTTCAAGTGAAATCCACTTAAATATGAAGAATTCGAGTTTATCATTTTTTATAGCTGAGTAATATGGCATTTTATAAAAATACCACATCGTTTTAATCCATTCCTCATGTGATGAGCATCTTGTTTGTTTCCAATATTTGGTTATCACAAATTGTGCTGCTATAAACATATGTACACACATATCACTATGATATGATGTTTTCGGATCCTCAGGGAAATTTCCCAGGAGGGAGAAAGGCTGGTTTCAATGGAACATCCAGTCCTAGTTTTTTAAGGAGTCTCCATACTGATTTCCATAATGGTTGCACTGGTCTACATTGCCCCAGCAGTGGAAAAGGGTTCCTTTTTCCCCACAGCCTCTCTAATATTTGTTCTTGTTTGACATCTTTATGATAGCCATTCTTTCTGGAGTGAGATGGTATCTCATTGTTGTTTTAATTTGCAACTCACAGATGGTTAGTGATGTGAAGCACTCATTCATATATTTATTCGCTTCTTTAATTGCATCCTCTAAGAAGTGTGTGTTCATCTCAGATGCCCATTTCTGGATTGGGTCTTTAAATTGTGGGGCCTTAATGTGTTTTAGCTCTTTATAAATTCTAGAGAGCAGACCTTTTTCTGAATAGTTCTTAGTTAGGATTTTTTTGAAATTTGTGGATTGTCTTCTCACTTTGTTGACAATTTCTTTTGACGTGCAGAAACTTCTCAATAAGAGTTGATCCCCGTTGTTAATTCTTTCAAGTGTTTCCCATGTGAATACATGTTTGTTCATGAACTCTTTGCCTACCCCTGTGTCTTCAAGGGTTCCTCCCACTTTTTCTTCCAGGAGATTGTGTCTGTTTTAACGTTTAGATGTTTAATCCATTTTGACTTTAGCTTAGTGCATGGTGACAGATCTTTGCCAAGTGTTAGTTTTTAGTATGTAGAGAGCCAATTTTTCCAGTACCATTTGTTGAAGAAGGTATCTTCCTTCCAGTGAGTATGTCTGGCACCTTTGTCAAAGATAAAGTGGCTGAGTGTGTTCATAGAGGCTTCAGCACCTTGTAGTGTATTCCACTCATCCTTAGGTTGATTTCCTTGCCAGTATCATGCTGATTTTATCACAGTAACCTTGTAGTATAATTTCAAGTCAGTGATTGTAATGCCTCCTGCCTTGTCTTTGTTGCCCAAGATTGTCTATGCTATTCTAGGTCTTTTCTGGTTCCAGATAAATTTTAGGAATGGTTTCTCTAGGTCTCGGAGTGATGTTCATGGTCGTTTGATAGTGATTGCATTAAATATGTACAGCAATTTTGGGAGTATGGACATCGTCATGTTGGTTCTTCCTATTAAGAAGAAGGGAATATCTCTCCATTTTCTGAAATCCTCTATGAAGTCTTTTTCTTAGCATACTGTAATTTTCAGTGAAAAGATCTTTAACTTCTTTGGTTAAGTGAATTCTAAGGTATTTCATTTTCCTCGTTGTTATTGTAAAAGGAATTGTTTCTATAATTTCTCTCTGAGTGTTTGTTATCTGTGTAGAGGAATGCTATTGACTTTTGAGTATTGAATTTATATCCTGCTATGCTACTGAATTTTTGTATCAACTCTAGGAGCTCTCAGCGGAATTTTTTGTATCTTCCAAGTAAAGTATCATGTCATCTGCAAATAATGATAATTTAACTTCTTTACCTATTATTTCTTTTATTTATGTCTATGTGTAATGGCTCTAGCTGATGATTCCATAACTATATTGAATAGGAGGGGTGACAGAGGACATCTTTTTCTTGTACCAGATCTGAGAGTAAAAGATTTCAGATTTTCCCCATTTAGAATTATGCTACGCATTGTGTTTTCATAAAAGGATTTCGTTAGTTTGAAGTAGAGGCCTTCTATTCCAATTTTCTGTAGGACTTGAGCATGAATGTGTGTTGGAGTTTTTGAAAAGCCTTTTCTGCATCAAGTGAGATGATCCTGTCATTTTTAGTTTTTGCTCTATTGACTTAGTGTATTACATTTATGGATTTTTGAATATAGAAACATCCTTGCATCTCTGGAATAAATCCTATATGGTTATGGTGTATGATCTATTTTTTTTTTTTTTTGGCAAAACCAGGGATTGAATTCAGGACCTTGTGCTTGCCAGCAAAGTGCTTATTCCACTGAGCTATCTCCCCACCCCAATATGTATGATCTTCTTGATGATGTGCTGTATTCTGTTTGCTAGAATTTTATTGAGGATTTTTGCATCTATGTTCATGAGGGAGTTTGACATGTAGTTTTCTTTTTTAGTTGTGTCTGTCCCTGGTTTTGTTATCGGTATAATACTTGCCTCCAGGAAAGATTTTGGGAGGATTGCTTCCTTTTTAATTTCATTGAAGAGTTTGCAGAGTATATGGCACATATCTTCCATAAATTTATTTTGGAATCTGATGTGAACCCACCAGGAACTGACTTTTCTGTGTCGGTAGATTTTATTTATTACATCTCTTATTTCATTGGCTGTTTTTGAGCTATTGAGAATGGATATATCTTTTTGATTCAGTTTTGGTAAGTTGTATCTTTCTAGGGATCTGTCTGTTTTATCTGTGTCTTGCATTCTGTGAGAGTAAAGATTCTCGAAGTAGCTATTGATAATCTTCTGAATTTCCACTGGGTCTGTGGTGACTTCACCCTTTACATTCCTTATTGCTTGTAGTTGAATTTTTTTTTTTTTTTTTTTTGGTCTTTTTGAGACAGGGTCTCACTGTGCAGTTCAGGCTGGCCTTAAACTCACTTTGTAGCTCAGGCTGGTCTCGAACTCACAACAATCCTGCCTCAGCCTCCTGAGTGCTGGGATTACAGGCCTGTGCCACCACGCCCGGCTTGTAGTTGAATTTTTTCTTTCCTCTTTTTGATGAGTTTACCTAGCGGCTTATCGATTTTATTTAGTCTTTCAAAGAACTAGCTTTTTGATTATTTGATTGTTTGAATTATTTTCTTCAACTCAATTGAGTTCATTTCACCTCTAATTTTTATAATTTCTTCTCTTCTTTGGGCTTTGTGTTTGGTTTGTTCTTCCTTTTCTAGTTGTTGGAGGTGCAGCATTAGTGTATTTATTTGTTCTCATTCTACTTTCCTAATGTGTGAGTTCATAGCTATAAATTTCCCCCTGAGAACTGCTCAATTGGGTTGATATTACTTGGTGTTCTGTATGCTTCAGTTACCTGGATGTCAGATTGTTTCCTCTTATTTGGAAATTTTTCTGCTGTTACTTATGCCCATACTTTTTTAATGTCACTTTTATTGACCCCTTCTTTCTCATTCCTATTAGTCTCACATTGTTCATCTTCGCATCATCTTGCAAGTGATGAATTATTCTTTCCTGCATTGTAGTTGTTTTTTTAATCTACATATCATTTTGTTTTATAAATTGTAATTGAAAAGTGAAGAATTTAGAAATACAAATGGATGTCATTTTTTTCTCCCATGTATAAATTCTACTCTAGAGCCAAAAAGTAATGTCCATATTATGTCAGCATTATTTGTAATAATTATTTCACCATAATTTCTAAACATATTTCATATTAGAGGAACTAAAGTTATTTTTTAAGAAAACAGATACTGTGTAAAGTTATATATCAATGGCCTAAATCATTTGAGTTGAGACCACTACTGTAGTTCTTGAATTCTACAGTCTTTATAGAGTGAAATAGTCTAGGTTATGTTAGTAATTAAATTTTAAAATATTTACATTAATTAAAGTTTCAAAAAATTAACATCATTTTTCTTTATCTGTCATACTTTTTTAGGACAAATTCTTCCAGATTCCAGCATCAGAAGTCCTACTTGATGATGACCTTGAGAAAAGTATGGATTTAATCATGGATATGCTTTGTCCTCCAGGAACAAAAATTGGTAGGCAGCATAATTTTATTTATTTATTTAATGTATTTGGTACAGGGTCTCTCTGCAGCTCTAGGTTCATAGTGATTCTTTTGTTTTCAGCCTCAGGGCAGATGTGGGCCATCACACCAGGATTCTGGAGGCTCAACCTCCCTGGGGACAGGGCTGGTACAGCATATGGTGCCAAGGATGGAACCACAGTCCCCGTACTTGCCTAAGCTTGCCTGAGCTTGTTGAAGCAGACACTTTAGGCACTCGGCTATCTTGCCAGCCCCAGTACTATAATTTTTTTTTTAATTTTATTGAACTACAAATGTCAATCAGACAGTTTCAAGACACCTTAACAATACAGATTCGATAAATTAATACATTGCAAACTGTTTTCATAATGTTTTGGTATTGTACAAGGTGCATACATGATATTATATTTACAGATATTATTTTAGCAGATATCTCTTATCAGTGAATTAAGAGTGTAGTTGTTTTTAAGAGATTTTTTTCTTATCTTTTCACTAGCTGCACCAGCTTCTTCAAGAACTGAAACTGTCTTCACTTTCACTCAAACGGTTTTGCAATCTTGTGTTTGAGATTTTAAGTTCCTCTCTATGTCTTTGACTCTGTTTCATGCGATCTATTTCTTTCCTGTATTGCTCATTCAAGGAATCCATCATGTTTCTAATCTCCTGTATTTTTCATCAGTCTTCTTTAGAAGCAATTATTTTATTTCGTTTCCTCCATATGTTTCTATATTTGATACTTCAAATACTATGAGTTTAGAGTTTTCTTTTTTTATTTCAGAAATTAATTCTACTCTGAGTTTCTCTATACCTTTCTGCTGTTGCCAATTTACTTCCGACACTATTAATTCATATATTTCAACTGTGCTAGTGTCCTCTCCACCTATTCTGGGTGGGCATTGGGCTTCCTCCATATGTTTCTGCATTTGATTCTTTAATTTAGATGCTATTAATTAGGAGACTTCTTTTTTTACTTTTGATCTGAGTTCCTCTGTACCTTTCTGCAGTTGTTTCTGCATTTCTGATGCTATTGATTCATTGATTTCAGCTGTGTGATTCCAATTTTGTTCTGTGCTAGTATGCTCTACACTTGTTACGGGTGGTTTTGGGGTCTGAGATTGCACTTTGCTCTTTCTCATTGTCATTTTGTATAGTACTCTCTTGTGACTTTTGTTGTGGAGCTTTGGTGCAGTACTATCTTAACTCCTACTAAAATTAAAGTGTAGATCTAGAAAGTTTGAATTTATCCAGTTGTGCCTGGCTTGGGTCTGGCTTCTGCACTCATCTCCTTCCTGCTGAAGCCCTTGACAATAAACCTGCTGTGCTTCTTTGGCAAGATGTTCTGCTCCTGGACTAGCTGGGTGGTTCTGTGTCCCACTCTTTCTGCAAGTACTACAGCTGCAGAATTTCATCCAAATCCTGTATACTAGTCCTGAGCTGCATCTGAATGGGACAGGGGCACTATGGGAGGAGGGAATCTCTCTCACACTCTCCTTGGTCTTGGCCTAATGCTGGATCTGGGGTCCTGAGAACTCCACTAAAGTTGTTACTCACTGAGTGCGCATGGCGGGGTGACTGAGTGGTGGTGTGTGGTCACAAGGGCGAAGAAGGGGGTCTTACTCACCCGGCATGTCTGGGTTTGGACCGGACAGGTCCTGCTGACACAGGATAGCATGAAGCTCTCCCATAAATTCCCTTGGCCTGGGCTAGGGCTGGATCTTTATAACTTTTTAAAACTCAGCTATATGTTTCAGAGATCTATCCATTTCAGAACATGAAAGTTTACTGTGTTTCTGCTGATCACTATTCCTTGGTATAGGCCTACTGCTGGTATAGGTGAATATTCCAATATGAATAGGCTCTTTGGTTATCTTGTTATTTGTGCTTTTATGGATATCCTTTTAGGGCTTGTCCACATACTGATGCTGTATTGGAAGTATAAACAAATATTTCTCTGAGGCAGAGTAGCACTAAAAAGTAGTTGCCATAGTGGTCATTATCCTTATACTTTTTCTCCTCACTAGTTCACAAGGTCTTCAAGGGGAAGAACTGTGTTTACATTCTTAGACCATGACTGAATCTGTTCTGCTGGTATTATGTACCTGGCCCTGTCTAGAATTAAGGACATTCAAAATCAACATCTTATGGTTTACATATATATTGGTAAGTTCAGAGCCTAATACATAATATGTGCTCATGAAACATTTTAAAAAAGAATTTTACTGCTCTCATTGAAACAAGAACCTCTTTTTTTAAGAGTACCTAAAAGCTTCCTTAGCTCTTTTGTTTAATGTAGCCATAATCTGATTATTATGATAGTCCTGTGCAGCAGTACACTGAACCTTGAGTCAGGACAGGTTTTGTACAAGTGTTACTTCAGCTAGGAACCATTATAGCCATTTGAGCATGCTTTTGACGGTTCTTGCCATCCTGATCTTACATTTCCTCTCTTAACTCATCCCTTCCCTGCATGTAAACTATTAGAACATACATATGATTGCTAGTATTCTAATTATTTTCTTTTCAATAATTTTATTGAGAAACAAATGGCAATAAGAGAGTTTCAAATCCAATTAGTAGGACAGTTTCAATAATTAATACATTGAGTATTGTTGCTTTAGTGGCTATTAATTGTACAAGATGCTGACATTATATCCTGTTTTCAAACAACATTAGATCAACTCTTTCTATTCATTGAATTAAGAGAATGTAGCTGTATATCTATCCTATTTTGAATATACATTTGTATCTACTGTTCTGTCCTTAGTTAAAAAATCTTAAAATTTCTGTGATATATTTTATTTTCTCAGTAAGCAAGAAATGAAATGGGAAATGTTTTCAGGCCTCTTAGCACTCAGATAATAGATTTTTTTCCTACACACTCTGATGCTAAAGAGAGAGAACACAGGATATAATTTTACCATTTTGAGAGCCAGGGAGATAGCTCAGTAGAATAAGCATTTTCCTGGCAAGCACAAGGACCTGAGTTCAATCCCTAGTACTGAAAAAAAAAACTAAGTAATTTCATTGTTTGTACTTTAATTTTTCTAATTATTTTTAAACTTTGTTTTTCCATAAAATCAAGCCATTGTGTACATGAACACACTTCCCAACCTGAGTGTACACTCTATGTATGCAAACATGGGTGAATAATAAATTCTTATTATCAACTGATTACAAAAGTCTCTTCATTAGTAGATTTTTGCAAAATTATACCTGAATGAAGCCGAGATAAGAAGCCATTACTTAACTACATGTAACTGTCTTTGTAGAACTACATATTTATCTGGATATTTAACATACATATATCTTTCCTTACTTCATTATTTTTTTCAAAGCTAATTGATAGGACAATTTCAATAATTAATATTTTTTTTCATTGTTGTCTTCCTAGTGGTTATCCATAGTACAACAAGCACACAGGGTCTCCTGTCCAAACACTGTTAGTACAGATCTTCCTTCTCTTAAAATTAAGTAAAAGTAGCTACATGTCTATCCTAACTATTCTGTGTATACAAATATAAAATGGTCCTTCTTTTGTATCCTTTTTTTTTGCTTAGTCCTGTCAGAGATGAGTATTCTATTGGCATTCATTTATCATAGGTGCTTGAATTCAGCAAAACACTCCAACACTAATTATTTTTAAATTATGCTTTGTACATGTATGTAAAATAAAGATTCTTATTATAAATCTTATATTCCCATTAGATACATAATAAGAAATAGAACATGTTATTAGACTTTCACAAATGATGCTTTATAGTTGGGTGTAGTGGGACATGCCTACAGTCCCAGGACTCCGAGAGGCTGAGGCAGAAGAATCACAATTTGCTCCTAGCTTGGGAAACATAGTGACTAAGTAAAACACTGTCTCAAAAGAAAAATGAAAATGATCTTGAATAGTAGCTCAGTGTGAAGAAGCTGGGTTAAATCCTAACACAACAAAAAAAGAAAGCAAAGAGAGAAAGAAACCAAGGATGAGCTACAAATACTGTAGAAGGCAGCTGTGGAAAGGGAGAACTCTTCATTATTCCATAGTTTTATGTGTATGTCTTCCACACTGAACGTGTTCCACTATGCCTCTTTAAATCAAATAATATATATATATATATATATATATATATATATATATATATATATATATATATATATATAACATTTTGTCTCTAAATCATGTATAAATAACCATGTGGAGCTTTCTATGTGCTGAATTAATGTTTTGCAAGGGGCAAGGACAGTAAAACTTTTCTTTTTGCTCCACTAGGAAAGAATAACTTTTCATTCACTCTTCAGGTAAGTACAAACTTTATTTGTCGACCTCTGAAAAGAGAAGGAATGAACTCATAATTTTTTAAAGTTTTTAAGGGGGCCAGGAAGATGTCTCAGTGGAATAAGTGCTTCTCTGGCAAACGCGGGGGCCTGAGTTCAATCCCTGGTTCTGAAAAAAAAATTAAAGAGAGTAGAAATTAGAGTTGAAACCAAAAAAATTACAAATGATACAGACTTTCGTTTTACAAAGTACTATGAATTTAACATTATTTGTTGTAATACATAGTGTTGTCTTCCAACCAGTTATTCATATTACCAGATATATACATGTAATATTGTAAGAAATCAGAAAAAAGTAAACAAGTGTATAAGAAATTAAGAAGATTAAAAAGTACAAACAACTGAAAAGAAGCAGACAAAACAAATGAAAGCATTAACTTCTTTTTTCCATATACCCATAGAAATGCACAGTACAATTGTCCAAACATCCTGCTTACATACATAAATAAATCTCTTTCTCCCACTCCCTCTCCTGGTACAACAGAAACTGGATGGAAAATGGGAATTAAGTTATTCAAAAGAAAAGAGTAGCTGAGTTGAGACAGAAGAGGAGGAGAAGGAGAGGGAGAAGGAATAGGAGGGAGAGGAAGAGGAAGAAGGGGAGGAGGAGGAGGAGCAGGAGGAGGAAGAGGAGGAGAAGGAGGAGGAGAAGAAGAAGAAGAAGAAAAAGAAGAAGAAGAAGCTCTTTCTTACTGTATCTATCACGATATAGAGAGACAGATTATAAGTCTTTAGAGTCTTCACTTTCAGTGTTTTCCACCCATGAAGATGTATTGTTTACTGTTGTTGTGTCTTTCATCCTTGCTCTTTGTTCCTTTTCATGCTTTTCTCAGAAATTCAGTGCTCCTCTATTATCTATCAAAATGAACTCCTTGTTGTTCTAACATTGCAAACTACATTTATTTCTTTAATTGGTCTTCCATTTTTTATACTGTACTCTAAGATTATTACCCTTTGTCAAACAGATTTTTCAAGATGCTTCTCAAGGCCTGTCAATGACTCTTGCAACTTTAAACCCTATCCTTTTTTTTTTTTTTTTTTTTTTTTTGTCTTTTTTTTGAGACAGGGTCTCACTGTGCAGTTCAGGCTGGCCTTAAGCTCACTTTGTAGCTCAGGCTGGTCTCGAACTCACAACAATTCTCCTGCCTCAGCCTCCCAAGTGCTGGGATTACAGGCATGCGCCACAATAGCTGATATTCTCTCTCCAATCACTGTATGTCCTAAAAAGGCTGACTACATGTATTTATCCTATGCACTGAAGAAGGAGATCACCAGAGAACTTCGCTAATTTACACAGCATCATTTGTGAGCAAATAAATGTATAGGAGATGATTAAGACAGATTACATCACACATTTGCTTTTGTCTAGTTTAATTTTATTAAACATTCAACCAACAATTACAGGTTACTTCTGTGTGCCAGGCACTGTCCTGGAATCTATTCATACATAGATGAAAAATAAAACACCCCTTGTCCTCAGGAATCTTATGACCTGATCAGACAGCACAGATGTTAACAAATGAATCCAGTATTCTGTGATGAATTCTATAATGGTGGAATGGCCTAGACCCCACAAGAGTTCTGGAAAACTAAGCTACCTGTTTGGAGGAAAGGAAGAATTCATTAGGGGCGTCAGACTTGAGCTCACTCTAAAAGAGAACATATCTCATGCAAGCCATATTCAGTTTATGGGAGACACTGAATCCCAACTACTTGTGAGATTTCAGACTAAAGAGAATTAGATGATATATTAATTTCAATATTGTAGGAAGAATCTACTTTTCTTTGAGGTATGTCTGGACATCTGTTAGACCTTTTAGAATCTGCAATGTAGAGAAGCACTAATTTTCCAGAGTTTTTGCATTTCCAGCATTTCAGAAACTCGACGCTTCCTGGCAGAATAAGGCTTTTGGATTAAGTGCCAGTTTAACATAATAGCTGTTTGAAGTCTACAAAATACACTTAATAAAACATAATAGCAGGTTACAATGCATTCTATTTCTGTTGCTTAGTTAAACTTTATTACATTTTTCAAACATCTTTAATGCTAAATGATCATAATCCATAGTCTAAGAATAAATGCAAATATTGACTTCACAAGGTATGAGAAATTAAATTGGTTTATCATATATCCACATGCCACTTTCAAACTGAAAACACAACACTATCAAATTTTTGACTTGTTTCTTGGCTGTATCCATTTTAGATTACTCTGTATGCTACTGTGCAGAGAAATTATAATTTATAACAAATGCATATTTGTAAAGTTTGCTAAGAAAACAATATTACAATATGTGTTGCAGGAACAGAAAGCCTTAGGTGACACTTCCGAACCTTTGGAGAATAATACTCTACCTACTCTGGAGAGAGTTCATCTATTGATGCTGGAAATTAGATGTTGCATTCTCAGAAGCAGTAAGACAATCAACAGAGTCCAAGGAGAATGTTCAGTTTTGGCTGGATTTATGGGAGAGCAGGTGGTTAGGAGTAATTGAGGTATGATTCCTAGTGATCTCTCCCCATTGTAATTAGGTGTCTTCAACCACTAATGAATCTCATACTCATTTTGGCTATTTAAATCATTCAAGAAAGCTGTGACCATGAAGATGTGCCTTGCATCATATTCCATAATGATCTTCTGGGCTCTTTTACCATCCCCATAAATGTGTAGTCCTCAAAACTGAGGGCATTATCAATCACCTGCAAGTTGAGATTAGACCTAACTTTTGGCACCAATTCAATTTAAACATACTGAATTTGGGGTGCTTTCTGAACAGTAGGGTTTTATCCAAGATGTTATGTTTGACTTTGTTTTTCAGTCAAGAAATTCATCTTTTTTGTTGTTTTTATGACAGTTATGTTTTTGGAACTTATTCCTTATAATTAGATATCTGTGCTAGGCACTTTGCTTTGAGTCTGTTGGGTCTGGCTCCTAGCTTTATTTTTTCTCTAGCCCTCTTAAAAATTGGAGCTCTGTGTCTGACTTTAGCCCACAGACTTGCTGTCTGCTAAGAGTTACCAGACAAAGTAGTTCCTTGATATATAATATTGCTTTCTACTGGATAACCCTCATTCTGACGTTCTGCTTATTTAAAGTGGTTGATCTAGCCGGGCGTGGTGGCGCATGTCTGTAATCCCAGCACTCGGGAGGCTGAGGCAGGAGGATTGTTGTGAGTTCGAGTCCAGCCTGAGCTACAAAGTGAGCTTAAGGCCAGCCTGAACTGCATAGTGAGACCCTGTCTCAAAAAGACAAAAAAAAAAAAAAATAAAAAAAAAATAAAGTGGTTGATCTACTCTTCCACATCTGTGACAGAAGTATGACACTCAAGGTTACCTCTGAAATCTTGGATCCTTATGTTTTTCCCACTTCATTTCAAATACTTGAGCCCACACACTTTATCAATTTTCTTTACCTTGCAATAGCTATTAGCACAAGATTCATCCTTGTGATTCTTCTTTTCTTTAAAAATAAAGACTGGCTAGGAAATGAAACAGTCTTACTCACCTCAAAGAAAAGCCCTGGAAAGCCCAGTTCTTTTTGAGGATTTTATCTCTAATTATGGAGAACAAAGGAGTGAAAACTATAAACTGCAAACTATTGTTGCTATCTTTCTCTGTAATTCCTAACAACCTTGTCATTATGATGCATTTATTTATGTCTCCTTTCACTTTTCACTACTTGTAACAGGTTATAAGAAGATATGAGGTGATAGTAAGTGATGTACAGTAATTTGAAATACAGTACTGAGAGAGTGACTGCAACACCATTTTGTTTTTTTGTTTTTTTATTTTTTATTTTATTTTATTTTATTTTATTTTATTTTCATTTATTTTTATTTTATTAAAATAAAAATGTCAATCAGACAGTTTCAAGACACCTTAACCATACAGATTCGATGAATTAATACATTGCAAACTGTTTTCATAACGTTTTGGTATTGTACAAGGTGCATACATGATATTATATTTACAGATATTATTTTAGCAGATATCTCTTATCAGTGAATTAAGAGTGTAGTTGCTTACTTATCTTTTTTTTTATACCCTAAGAAAAGAGATTATAGAGGATTTCAGAAAATGGAAAGATATTCCATGCTCCTGGATAGGAAGAACCAACATCGTGAAGATGGCCATACTCCCAAAATTGCTGTACAGCTTTAATGCAATCCCTATCAAACTGCCACCAACATACCTCCCGGATATAGAGAAATCAATCCTAAAATTTATTTGGAACCACAAACGACCTAGAATAGCAAAGGAAATCTTGGCCAATCAAGACAAGGCAGGAGGCATCACAATTCCTGATTTGAAATTATACTACAAAGCCACTGTGATGAAATCAACATGGTATTGGCAACAAAATAGACCTAAGGATCACTGGAATAGATTAGAAGATGCAGAGGCATCTACGAAAACACTCAGCCATCTTATCTTCGACAAAGGGGCTACACAAGCTCACTGGAAGAAAGATAGCCTATTTAACAAATGGTGCTGAAAAACATGGCTTTCTACATGCCGAAAACTAAAACTTGACCCAGCTCTATCACCATGCACTAAGTTAAAGTCAAAATGCAACACCATTTTGATTGGGTGGTTAGAGAGGATTTCTGTGGGCGGTAACATTTAAGCTGAGACTTGAACGAAACAAAGGAACTAGCAACGTAAACGTCAGCAGAAAAGGCATTACAGAATCCAATAACTGGTGTAAATGTTGTAAGTAGTGAAAAACTGGTGTGTTTAAAGACAGAAGGGCAGTATTATGATTTCAGTCTGAAATGTTTCCCCTCAAAATGTGTGTTCAGAAGCTTGTTGGAAGGTGATTGATCAAGGGGATGCTAAACTCAGCTGTGGATTGATCCATTGACAATTGATGTTAAATATGCTGTTCAGAGGTAGGGAATTGGTACATATGAGATTGCTGAATATATCAATTTTCTAGGTGAATTTATTTATTTCATATCACAAACACATAACAATGGAAAAGAAGCTAACAAAAGAAAGAGTGTCTGGCTGGAGTTGGTCATGGAGTGCATGACTTGGAAGGGCAAACTTTTCTCTTTGCTCTGTGCTTCAAGTTTCTTTCTGTGGAACAGTTTTCACCTTCCAGGCCTTTCTACTTTGCCCTTTCTTTTAAAACCATGGAAAGACTAAAAGGTTTTCAACCAGGGATGAAGTGATCTGATTTTGCATGTGAAGATAGTAACATTTGCTGTTTATGGATAATCAGTTGAAGGGTGCAAGAATAGGAGATGGTAGATCCCAAAATAAATTGTTGCAATATTCTAGGTGAGAGGTGATGGCGATTCATGACTACTAGTGTGGTGCCAATGCATATAGAGACACATAGGTAGATTTGAGAGATATTTTAACTTCTATGATTTGGTAAATTGTTATTAGCACTTAAATGGAAGGAAACATTTTACTTAATAAATATAAACACATAATAAAATATTTAATTGCTAATGGATAGCTCTAAGATAATTATATGTAAATAATTGACCTATATTTGCTGTGCAGTAGTTCTTCAATGAGAAAGCATCATATTTATCTTAAAATTTAGCGTAGAGGATGAATTAAACAAATTGACATATTTTTATTGGGTACTTTAGAAGGCCATAAATATAGCCTGGAATTATTATTTGGAATATTTCAAACTAATGGAAACATACCAAAATATTAAAAGAACTTCAGACTATTTCCAGCGCAAGCATCTTTCTGCATAATTGTCTTCCAAGGGATAAGCACATGCATAAAAAATCATTAAAATTGATTGTGATCATGTATGCATGCTGTGGCAGGTGCACTGAGGATTCTGCCCATTTGTAATTCTGTCTTTTGGTATTTAAAGAGTAAGACAAGCTTTGCCTCTGGCATTTAGATACTACCCATTCATTGGGACTGGGCAAACCAAGCTATTTATATACGAATGGATCCAAAATTTTCGCATCTTCCTAAAGGCTAGCCACTAGATTCTATGATTCTCAGAATTTGCTGTTTTAAAGATTATTATAATGATTGGTTATCTTATGAAACTGCACAGCATTTCTGGAAGAAAAGTTCCAGATGCTCAAGAGTTTAGAGAGTGAGTGTAAAGTCAGACTATGATTGGCATTTATATAGTGAAATTTGGGGGATCATTTAGTTTCGGTACATGTTTTTTTTTCAGGCATTAGTAGGAGGGAAAACAGAGTAGAGATAAAATCATGGAAATGTTTTTAATGTTAACCAATGATTTTGTACATAGTCCTAATTGCATGGATCCACTTTAATACTTTGAGCAGAAGATTTTAGATTTTTTTTCAACTTTCTAAGTATAGGATTTCACTTTACCTTTGGTGAACATTTGGAAGATGGTCTTTTAGTGGGATTTTTGTAGCTCCTCTTTGGTGACTGCTTAACTAACTTCTTTTCTTATGAAGCTTCCTCTTTCATTCCATTGAGTTCAGTGGTTTTTTACTGAATGTCTACCATGTGAAAAGCACTGAGCTAGGTACTTGTTTGTGGTGTACTCAGTAGAGATCGCAATATTAAATCAATATAGTAGAACTTGTAAAAAATATTTTGTTGAATAAGGAAGTATACCTTTATATTCTGAGATAAATTTTTCTTTTTGATGATCATATATTTTGTGGTTAAAATTATTATTGCAGGCTACTAGATTTTTTCTTTGACTCTTTAGACACCTCTACCATCAAGCTGTACCATTCCCTTTTGCCAATTTTGCTTCTCCCTCTAGGATCTTCCCCACATTCACTACCCGCTTCAATGCATTGTGTACTTTATACTCTGGTTTCTGGCAGTCTCACTATACTTTTTCTGCTTTGCTAGAGGTATTACACATTTAATCACCTTAAAGGCACTGGGTAACTCCTGTCAAATCAGGCTTCACCCAGCCTTTCAACCTTGATTTCTTCCCTAATATTTTTCCCTTGTATTTCACTTCCAACTTTCCCTAGGTATACTGCTTAGATTATGAACAAGTTTAAGGTTGAAGACATAAATTTTTATTATGTTGGCATGCTTTTTCATGTGTCTGTGGTGTTGTAGACCATTGCAGCTGATGAATCTGTCAGATACCTTCACTGTGTTCAATAATTCAGTGTTAAATTAGTTCTTACATTCTTTTTATACAACAATTATGAATGACTTTCAGGCAAAGACCAAATACAATTTGTCTTTGAGTCTCATTTTCCATCTAGGGCCTAGCTGACTAGTTGGAAAACAGGAGTTACCCAGTACCTTTAAGGTGAATTAATGTGTTATACGCCAGGCAAAGCAGAAAAAACATAATGAGACTGCTAGAAGCCAGGGTGTGAAACACATGCAGCATTGAAGGAGATAGTGAATGTGGGGAGAGACTGCAAGCAAATGAGATAGATTTTTTTTTACTAAGTTTTTTTTTCTTTCATTTGTGTATTTGTCTCACTATGCAGATGTGACTTATGGTGATCTTCCTGTTTTCAGCTTGTCAGTGCTGGGATTATAGACATGTGCTAGCATGCCTGTATTCTGTCACAGGCTCAGTACACCTCAGGAGTGGGTCCAGCATGGCATATGGGACAGGGATTGAACCCTGGTCTCTGCACTTGTCAAAGCATGTGCTTTACTCCACTGAGCTATGTCACTGGCCTTTCTAGTTTTTATTATGTACTCTTTTAGATCATTTGCCTCAGTGTTTCCTTCCGGGAGTGGGTATAATTGAGAGCAAGGAATATATCTTCTGTTTAATAGGCTCTTTTAATCAACCAATAGTTGATAGAAAGCTTTCTATTTTTGAAAAACTACTCCTGAAAATATGTCAAATATGCTTTTCTAAATACAATGTAGCATCCAATATAAATCTTTCTGATTTAGAAAGCATAAGGCTCTATTCAATCATAATAGAGTTTAAAGATAACTCTATTACAAATTTATCAATTTTTGTAGGTCTATATTGACCCATACTTTGTAAAAGCCCCTATGAAAGATACAAAATGAATAGTAGTTACAGAATGGACAGGAACTTGCACAGTGCTCTGGGAGAAGTTCATGGAAGAAATACTGTAAATGTTGGGAGTTCAGAAATGCTGTGATTAAACAGAGATATAATGTAAGTGATGCAAAGCATAAGAGTGAAAGGGCAAGGAGAATAGAGAAGTTTGCACTCTAAGACTCTAGAGCATTAGCTATAGCTACAGAATGGAGATACAGGGTAGTAGTAAATGTGTTAAACCAAAGCTATTGCAATAGGAGTCAAAGCTTCAAAGTTTGGCAAGCATTTTATTTTGGATGGCTTCAAATGCTAAATTAAGTAAAGTAGGCTTTGTTTTTCAGGCATCTAGGAAGTGGGCAAAAACTCATTTAAATCCTTGATTTGAAAGGATCACTCTGGGATAAGTATGAAGGTTGTGTTTGAAGGGATAGATGCCAGAGACAAAAGAATCAGGCATAAAGCTATTAAATAACCCATTCATTCATTTACCCATACATTCACTAACTCACTCAACAGTGGAGATGGGGAAAGCATCTGAAGATGGGGAAGACAGTAGTGTGAAAAGGGAGGGTAAAATAAAATTGGTTAAGATGTAGCATGTCTGTGTGCTAATTCCTCAAGATGAATGTAATATTATGTATTGCAAACATATACTAAGAAAAAACAACTTAAGTATAGACTGAACATACATTGAGAAAGACAAAACCTGTGGTATAGTGGAGAGACAGTGATTTGGAGGAGGCAAATAAAAGAGTGAGTTGGGTGGTAATATAGCTGAACAGAGAAATCAATTGTAGGCATACAATTTCAGTGTTATGAAAGTATAAATTGAGACATGGTCTAGATTTCCATCTTGAATATCAGACCAGGATGTAGGAATAGCAATAGATTTCCCTGCTAGAACACATACACTGGTGCTAGAGCACAGCCTAGAGTATGGAATAGGCAATGATTTGGGAATAATAAGCAGAACTTCCTTTCAGACTGTGTCCTTGGTACAAAACTTCATGTTTAATCTCACTGGAACTGTATAAGTGTCTTGTCTTACAGTAGTGGCTATATCGTAGTTGCCTTTGACTGACAATTGGAAAAAGCACCTAACTTTGATATATCTACATGAACCTAGGGCAGACACAGTGTCCAGGGATTCAATTCCAGGGCCTACCGTGCTGTCCCTGCCCCTGGGTAGCACTGAGATGGCAATTGAAACTGGGCATGGTGGTGTGCACATGTAATCCCAGCTTGTGGGAGGCTGTAAACGGAGGGATCACTATGAATTCAATTTAGTAGTGAGACCCTGAACATCCTATAAACCCTTCCTTAAAAATACAAAAAAAAAGAGACAGTTAATAGGTGATAAATGAACAAAATTTTATTACATTTCAAGGATGACACAAAGAAAATGGCAACTTTGATAATTTTAATATCACTGATTGGGCAAATCCTTCTATTTGGGGGTCTCTTTTTTTCTCACCCTCCAAACAAAACAGATTCACTCTGTGGTATTCAGAATAAGGCTCCCCAAAAGAGATCTATTGCCTATTACATAGCAAGGAAGGATTAAAGTATAGAGGACATTCAGATTGCTGATATGATGATTTTTAAAGACATTATCTTGGACTATCTGGAGGTGGGGGTCCAGTGACATAAGGGTCATAAAGATGGGAAGAAGAAAATATAAGTACAATCAGAGATGGCTTCATAAGACTTTAACACCATTGCTGTCTTTGAGGATGGAAGAGGGTCATAAACAAAGGCATGTGGAAAGACTCTAAAAGTTTAAGTTAAAGGAGTGGATTTTTCTTTAGTGCGTCCAGAAAGGAATACAGTCCTACTGACAGATTGATTTTAGCCCAACAAGACCTAATTTTAAACTTCTGATCTGAGAAAATGGTAGGTGCCATATTCTAGTAAATCATTAAACTGTATGATGATGTATTATAGCAGAAACAGGAAATAATTAAAAATTTGGTATCCTTTCTTCAAATATTTCTTAACATAAAAATTCTGAGCAGATACACCTCGTAATTGCATGCTCTAAAAATATCTGAGGCCCCAGACCCAGCACAGCTCAGTCTCTGAGTGATAGCTCTAGGCCGGCCACACTTGAGAGACATTTCCCAGTGATTCTCGGTCCCACTCCGTGGCCCCAGACCCAGCACAGCTCTGCCTGTGAGTGAGGGCTCCAGGCTCACTGCACTGGAGTGACCTTTCCCAGCCTTCTCAAGTTCTGGCCCATGGCCCTGGACCCAGCACAGCCTACATGGTGAATAAGAACATCCATTATCCTTTCTGGAGCTAAGCAGACACAAAAAAGCCCAGGCCCACCCACCTAGAGAGCAACCTGCCTGAGACAGGAGGGCAAACTCAGGCAACTTTCCGGATCCTTGATCCAAAGCAAGCCAAGATAGTGGGAATTTTCATTACTCTCTCTGCATCCTGGTTTGGTTCATGCTCACCTGACCAGGGAACCAACAGAGGGGAACCACAGGAGCTGCAGCAAACTAGAACTGAACACAACAGGTAGATCCAGGCCATGCAATACTGGATAATCTCAAACTTAACAGATTGACACCCGAATCTCATTACACACTAAGGTAATAACTGCACCAAAGCACTACGCCAAAGGTCAGAGATCAGTGCTATGGAAAAATGACAAAAACAAGGAGAAAAATGCAATCTCAGGCCTTGAGCCCACCAGTAACTGCAGAGGACACTAGCTCAGCTGAAATGAATGAACTCACAGATACAAAAGCAAAAGAAAGGTATAGAGGAACTCAGATGAGAATTAATTCCTGAAATAAAAAAAAGAAATATCTGAATAAATAGCATCTTAAATAAAGAATAAAAAACAGAAACATCAGGGGGAAACCCAATGCTCAACCAGAGCAAGTGCAGAGAACACTATTCCAGCTAAATCGTATGAATTAACAGTGTCTGAAGCAAAGAAACAACATCAGAAAGGTAAAGAGGAACTGAAAGTAGAAATAATTTCTGAAATCAAAAACGAATTCTCTGAAAAAAAAAAGAATTCTTTGTAATCGTAGCATCTGAAACACAGAAACAAGTCCAGAAATATACAGAGGAAACCCAATTTAGAAGAAACTCTGCAGGAAAAGAATTAAAAGTATCTTTAAAGAGGACATGAATAAAAAAATTGAGGAAATCAGAAATATGATTGACTCCTTGAATGAGCAATACAAGAAAGAAATAGAATGCATGAAACAGAGTCAAAGAGATATACAGGAAATAAAGTACCAAGCACGAGTCTTGAAAACCATTCGAGTGCAAGGAAAGACAGAGTTTCAGATCTTGAAGACACTGGTGCAGCTAGTGAAAGGGTGAGAAAGGATTTCTTAAAAACAACGAGAATGCAGGAAAAAATAATCTATCACTTGTAAGATGATGCAAGGATGAACAATGTGACATTAATTGGTATTAATGAGAAGGAAAGAGTCAATAAAAATAACATAAAAAGAATTTGGGGAGAAGTATTCACAGAAAACTTCCCAAATATGAGGAAAGAATCTAACATTCAGGTAACCAAAGCATACAGAACATCAAACAACTTCAACCCACGTAAAAACACACCAAGGCATATAATAGTCAAGATCCCAAAAATCAAACACAAGAATAATATATTGAAAGCTGCTAGAGAGAAGAAGCAGATCACATTCAAAGGAAAACCCAACAGAATTACAGCCCACTTCTCTACACAAACCATGAAGGCAAGCATAGCATGGATCAGAGATCTTCAAGTCTTGTACTAAAACAAATATCAGCCCAGGATAGTATACCCCGCAAAACTCTCTTTAAAGTTGAAGAAGTGAAATACTTCCATGACAAAGAAAAAATAAAGAATTTATTGATGATAAAGCCATCCCTACAAAGGTTGCTGAAAGATATTCTAGAGAGAGACTACAATGACCAGAACTCCACAAATGAGAATGGAAGGAACCCACTAAACAGGACAAACAATTAAACACAGGATACAAAGGAGTAAACAGCAGCAGGTAAATATCATCACAAGCACAACTCAACACATTTCAATTATAACCATCAATGTAAATGGTCTCTATTCACCAAGTAAAAGAAATAGACAGGCACAGTGGATTAGGAAATAAAATCTAACAGTATCCTGTATTCAATAAGCACATATAACTCAAAATGACATTCATATGCTCAAAGTCAAAGGATGGAAAACAGTTCTCCATGCCAAGCAACTAAGAAAAAAGCAGGAGTAGCCATTATGTTCTCACAAAGTCTCAACTTCAAACCAAGATTGATCACACAACACAAAGAAGGCCACTATACATTGGTCAGGGGAGAATTTCAACAGCAAGAGGTAGCACTCATAAATATCTGTGCAACAAAAACAGGAGCACCCAACTACGTAAGACAAATCTTAAGGGACATGAAAAACTTATTGTCTAAGAACACAATCTTAACTGGAGACCTTAACACCCCCTTACCTCAAAAAGATAGATCAACCAGAATTAGCAAGGAAGTACCAGAACTGAAGCAGAGCTTGGAACAAATGGACCTGGTGGACATATAAAGAGTTTTCCATAAACCACAGCTGAATACACATTTTTTTCAGCTGCACATGACTCATTTTCAAAAACAGGCCACATACTAGTCCAGAGGTCATGTGTAAGTATATCCAAGAAAACAGAAATTATCCCATGCATATTATCTGATGACAGTGCAAAGAAACTGGAACTAAATGGCAAGAGAAACCAGAAACACCAGCTAAATTCATGGAAATTAAACAATACCCTACTCAGCAGTCAATGGATCACAGAAGAAATTAAAAAAGAAATTCAACAATATCTACAATTCAATGAAAATTCAAGCACAACTTACTGGAAATCATGGGATGCTAAGAAAGCAGTTTTTAGAAAGAAAATCATAGCTATGAACTCACACATTAGGAAAACAGAATGCAAATAAATATACACCCTAATGTTCCACCTTCAACATCTAGAAAAAGAAGAGCAAATGAAACCCAGAGCACAAAGACAGGAAGAAATCCTAAAGTTTAGAGCAGAAATTAATTCAATTGAGATGAAGGAAACAGTTTAAAGAATCCACAAATAAAAAGATACTTCTTTGAAAGACTAAACAAACTTGATAAGCCTCTAGCAAACCTCATCAAAAAGAGGCAAGAGAAAATTCAAGTACAAGCGATAAGGAATGAAAAAGGTAAAATCACCACAAACCCAGTGGAAATTCAGAAGATTATCAATAGTTACTTCGAGAATATTTATGCTCACAGAATAGAAGACACAGGAGAAATGGACAGATTAGTCGAAGGGTACAAACTACCAAAACTGAAGCAAGAAGATATAACTCTCGATATGCGAGTAACAGTCAATGAAATACGAAACATAATTAAAAGCCTGCTTACAAAGGAAAGCACAGTTCCTGATGGATTCACAGCTGAATTCCACCAGAAATTTATAGAAAATATAATCCCTATACTCCACAAACTCTTCCATGAATTTGAAAAGGAAAAAGTCCTCCCCAAATCATTTCTGGAGGCAAGTATAATACTCATTCAAAAACCAGGGAAAGACACAACCAAAAAGTAGAACTACAGGCCAATCTCCCTCATGAACATAGATGCAAATATACTCAACCAAATCCTGGCAAATAGAATACAGCAAATCATCAAGAAGATCATACACCATGACCCGGTAGGATTCATACCAGGGATGCAGGGATGGTTCAATATTAGAAAATCTATAAATGTAATACACTACATTAACGGACTGAAATCTAAAAACCACATGATCATCTCAATTGATGCATAGAAAGCTTTTGACAAAGTCCAACACTCATTCATGTTCAAGCTCCTACAGAAAATTGGAATAGATGGACTCTATCTTAATTGATAAAAGCCCTCAATGACAACCCAAAAGCTCATATAATCCTAAATGGGGAAAAATGGAAATGTTTTACTCTTAAATCAGGTACAAGACAAGGATGTCCTCTATCACGCCTCCTATTCAATATAGTCTTCGAATCCTTAGCAAGAGCCATTAGAAAAGAGGGAGACAAAAAGGAATAAGAATAGGAAAAGAAGAAGTTAAATTATCACTATTTGCAGATGATATGATACTTTACTTGGAGAACCCCAAAAATTCCACCTAGAAACTGCTAGAACTGATAGGGAAATTCAGTAGCATAGCAGGACACAAAATCAGTACTCAAAGGTCAATAGCATTCCTCTACACAGGTAACAAGCACACTGAAAGGGAAACAATAGAAACAATACCTTTTATAATAGCACAGAGGAAAACGAAATACCTTGGGATTCACTTAATCAAGGAAGACAAAGATCTTTTCATGGAAAATTACAACACCTTAAGAAAAGAGATTATAGAGGATTTCAGAAAATGTAAAAATATTCCATGTTCCTGGATAGGAAGAACCAACATCGTGAAGATGGCCATACTTCCAAAATTGCTGTACAGATTTCATTCAGTCCCTATCAAACTGCCACCAACATACCTCCCAGACATAAACAAATCATTACTAAAATTTATTTGGAACCACCAACGATCTAGAATAGCAAAGGAAATCTTGGCCAGTAATGACAAGGCAGGAGGCATCACAATTCCTGATTTGAAATTATACTACAAAGCCACTGTGATAAAGTCAACATGGTATTGGCAACAAAATAGACCTGAGGATCAGTGGAATAGGTTAGAAGATGCAGAGGCATCTACGAAAACACTCAGCCATCTTATCTTTGACAAAGGGGCTACACAAGCTCACTGGAAGAAAGATAGCCTCTTTAACAAATGTTGCTGGATAACATGGCTTTGTACATGCCGAAAATTAAAAATTGACCCAGCTCTATCACCAAGCATTCAGTTAAAGTCAAAATGGATTAAAGATCTATATGTTAAAACAGAAACACTCAATCTCCTGGAAGAGAAAGTAGGAGGAACTCTTGAAGACATAGGGGTAGGTAAAGAGTTCATGAACAAACATACATTTGCACAGGAAGCTTTTGAAAGAATCAACAAATGGGATCAACTCATTTTAAAGAGCTTCTGCATGTCAAAAGAAATTGTCAACAGAGTGAAAAGACAACCCACAAATTTTGAAAAAAATCATAACTAATAAGCAGTCAGACAGAGGTCTACTATCTAGAATACATAAAGAGCTAAGGTATAACAGGGACCTCACATTTAAAGACCCAATTCAGAGATGGCTACCTGAGATGAATACACACTTCTCAGTGCACAAAATTAAAGAAGCAAATAAATATATGAAAAAATGCTCCACATCGCTCATCATCCGTGGAATGCATATAAAACAACAGTGAGATACCATTTCACTCCAGAAAGAATGGCTATCATAAGGAAATCAACCAAGAACAAATGTTGGAGAGGTTTTGTGGAAAAGAGAACACTTCTTCACTGCTGGTGGGAATGTAGACTGGTACAACCATTGTTGAGGTCAGTGTGGAGACTCCTCAAAAGAGTAAGACTAGAAATCCCATTCAATCTGGCTATCCCCCTACTGGGAATTTTCCCAAAGGAAATGAAAACATTGTATCTTAGTGATATATGTGTACCTATGTTTATAGCTGGGCAATTTGTGATAGCAAAATGCTGGAAAAAACCAGTATGTCCATCACATGAGGAATGGTTGAAAAAGATGTGGTATTTCTATATAGTGGAGTTTTACTCAGCGATTAAGAATGATAAGTTTGAAGCATTTATACTGAAGTGGATGCCACTTGAACATATATTCATAAGTGAAAAAAACCAGACACACATGTGTAAATATCGTATAGTCTCCCTAGTATAAAAACCGAAAAGCAGAAACACAAATGGAAATGTACAACAACAACTAAAATCAATTCAGTCAGATAAGGCAAAGTGAATGGCGTATGCTGCAGGATACTAATCAGCTTTTCTTCTGGATGGTTAACAACCTAAGTTCACACATCAAAGTTGGAGAAAAAGAAGAGCCACAAGGCCAGCCAACATTTTGGCCCTAGCCTTTCAAGGTCAGCCAAGACTCAGGACATAAGAGAACCTGTATTGCAGCATCATGAAACTCAGTTGAGCTCCAAATTTTCTGAAAAAGCAGGTTATTGAGCCACAGAAGAAAGAAATCGAAGTTCTATAGTGTTACTGGGGAGTCACATGGAGAGAAAACTTTCTCTCAGGCTCTCATGGAGAGCAAACTTGTCAAGCATTGGCCATGACTCATCCACATGGATGACATAAAGGATCTACAGAATAAGGTACAGGACTACAAGAAAAACCCTGAGGGCCTTCACTGACCTCATAAGAAATGTAATGCACATGTGTTGGTATATAAGTCTTGCTCCACTTAGGTCTTAACCATCCAGCAGAAAAGTATGAAAATGAAGTATACATCTCGGGAGCATAATATTAAATTGACCTGTGAATGGCTATGCTCGACAACGTCTTCGGATAACTCATTATTGTTGTGGAATGCTGGACTGTGTTGGATTGTGTGGTCAAGTTCAAGCACCTAAGTTATTTGAATGATAATGGAATGCTTATCTCTGACAGGTTTAGAGCAAGGAAGGGGTATAGAATGGAAGAATTGTGATGTGTGTGTATGGACAGTACAGTTGGGATTGATAACACTGTGCTTCTACATAATTCTATGAGGGGCAAGATTTGCACTAATGGTGGTTGGACAGGATATTATGCTGGCTTCTAGTACTATGGACAACCGCTAGGAAAATAACAAGGTAGAAAGTATTAATTATTGAATATTTGATGTAATTAAGGTATAAATAATAAGATACGGAAACAGCTACAGTCTCTTAGTTTACTGATATGAGACATACGGTATAATAATTTCTGTAAGTATAGTATCCTGTATACACCTTTTATTATACTAAGACATTATGAAAACAGTTTGCAGTGTATCAATTTATCAAATCCATCTTGTCAAGGTACCGTAAAACTGTCTCATAGATATTTGTACTTCAATAAATTAAGAGTAAAATTTAAAAAAAGAGAAAATGGTTTTTAAAACACTGAACAAAATAAAATAAAAACAACACTGAAATACCATCTCACTCCAGGAAGAATGCCTATCATAAAGAAATGAACCAAAAACAAATTTTGTAGAGGTTTTGGGGAAAAGGGAACACTTCTCCCCTGCTGATGGATATGTAGACTGGTACAATCATTGTGGAGATCAGTATGGAGTCTCCTCGAAAGAGTACGACTGAAAATCGCAATCAAGCAGGCTATCCTCCTACTGGGAATTTTCCCAGAGGAACTTAAAACATTATATCATAGTGGTATATGTGTACCTAAGTGTATATCAGCACAATTTGTGATAGCAAAATCTTGGAAACCACCAAGATGTCCATCACATGAAGAATGGTTGTAAAATATGTTTTATTTCTATATAATGGAGTATTATTCAGCTAGAAAGAATGATATTCCTGAAGCATTTATATTGAAGTGTATGCCATTGGAACATATACTTATCAATGAAATAAACCAGACACACGTGTGCAAATATTGTATAGTCTCCCTAGTATAACAAGTCAAAAGAAGAAATATAAATAGAAATGTACAACAACTAAAATAATTTAGTCATGTACTTAGGCCAAATCAAATGGCGTATGCTGCATGGTACGAATTATCTTTTCTTCTGAATGTTTAATAACCTAAATTCACAGATTAAACTGGAGAAGTAGGAGAGCCGCAAGGCCTGCCAACATTTTGGCACTCTCCTTTTAAGGTCAACGAAGACTCAGGACATAGGAGAACCTGTACTGTAACATCATGAAACTCAGTTGTGCTCCAAATTTTCTGATCAAGGAGATTATGGAGCCACATAGGAAAGAGGTTGATGATCTATAGTGTGCCTGGGTAGAGTTACATGGAGAGAACACTTTCCCTCAGGATCTCATAGAGAGAAAACTGGTCAAGCATTGGCCGTGACCTATCTTCATGGATGACACAGACAAAGTATCTGAAGAGTAAGTTTCAAGATTACAAAATAATCCCTGAGTAGACTTCACTGACCTTATCAGAAACAACAGCTACATCTTTTGCTATATAGGTCTTTCTCTACCTCGGTATTAGCAATCCAGCAGAAAAGTATAAAATTAAGGTATATAACACGGGACTATAATAATTAGTTGAGCTTTAAATGGCTATAGTCAACAAGTTTTTCAAATAATTCACTATTATTGTTTAATGCTGGACTATGTTGGATTTTGTCACCAAGTTCAGGCACCTAAATTGGTTTAATGAGAATTTGGTGCTCATCTTTCACATATCTAGACAAAAAAAAAAAATAAAAATGGGTGTATATAGATGAAGAATCATGATGTGTGTGTATAAACAGTACAGTTCAGATAAATATGTCGTGTTTCTGCATAATTCTATGAGAAACAAGATTTGCACTACTAGTGGTTGGACAAGATATTATGTTGGCTTCTAGTACTATGAACAAACACTAGGGAGATAACCAGGAAGAAAGTATTAATTATTGAATCTGTGATATAATTCAGCTATAGAAACAAATATAATTATATAGCTACACTCTATTAATTTACTGATTAGAGACATCTGCTATAATAATGTCTGTAAGTATTATATCATGTAGGCACTTTGCACTATACCAAAACATTACAAAAACATTTTGCAATGTATTAATGTATTGAATCTTTCCAGTTAATTTGTCTTGAAACTGTCTCATTGCTATTTGTTCTTCAATAAAAATATTAATATAAAATAAAATGTTCATAATTTAAAAAAAAATCTGAGCTTACCTCTCGGAGGTTTGGATGCTTCCAAGCTGAGGCAGGGCCCTGAGCCCTTCTATATTATTTCTCACAGCAGAGACAGGTTCTTCCATTTGAAGACACTATAATCTATACTGAAGTTTCGGTCCCGATGCGAAGAAATAGCCAAACAAATTGTTTCATTTACAGTTGTGAAAAATCAAGCTGAAGAATGAATGTTATTCCTCAACCCTAATTTTTGAAGATTCAAGAGTCACATGAAGAGAAAACTTTCTCTCAAGCTCTCACAGAGAGCAATCTGGTCAAGCATTGGCCGTGACTCATCCACATGGATGACACAGACAAAGGAACTACAGAATAATGTACAGGACTACAAGATAAATCCTGAGAGGACTTCAATGACCACATAGGAAATATAAAGTTCTTGTGTTGGTATATAAGTCTTGATCTACCTAGGTCTTAATCATCCAGCAGAAAAGTATAAAAATGAAGTATACATCATGAGCCCATAATATTAAGCTGAGCTGTAAATGGATATGGTCGACAATTTCTTTGAATAACTCACTATGGTTGCAGAATGCTGGACTGTGTTGGATTGTGGTGTCTAGTTCAAGCACCTAAGTTAGTTGAATGTCAATGGAGTGCCCACTTTTGGCAGGTGTAGACAAAGGAAGGGTTGTAGAAAGAAAAAAATCATGATGTGTGTGTATAGACAGTACAGTTGGGATAGATAACGCTGTGCTTCTACATAATTCTATGAGAGGCAAGATCTGCACTAATGGTGGTTGGACAGGATATTATGTCGTCTTTTAGTACTATGGTCATCCACTAGGTAAATAATTATTGAATTTTTGATATAATTCAGGTATAAAAAAATAAGATAATCCTGTACATTATTCTGTAGTTCCTTTGTCTGTGTTGATATATAAGTTTTGATCTACCTAGGTCTTAACCATCCAGCAGAAAAGTATAAAAGTATAAAAATGAAGTATACATCGTGAGCCCATAATATTAAGCTGAGCTGTAAATGGATATGGTCGACAATTTCTTTGAATAACTCCCTATGGTTGCAGAATGCTGGACTGTGTTGGATTGTGGTGTCGAGTTCAAGCA
>PVKA01015330.1:0-50298 GCA_004027165.1 Ctenomys sociabilis
AAAACAAAACAAAACAAAACAAAAAAACATGTGCAGTGGGAAGGGGGTGGGTGGAGGGTGGGTGGTGGGGAAGGGGAGGAAGGAGAAAGGATTTAAAAATAAGAGCCTGGGAGAGAAAAATGGAAACAAAGCTTTTGAAAATGAAGAGGGGAGGAAGGGTTTGAAGGGATGGGAGGAAAGGGGAAAAAAAGAATTAAAAGATATTATGTATAGATACCCTGTCTCAAAAAAAAAAAAAAAAGACATTATGTACAAATTGCCTATGATGAATGTGATCACTATGTGTGGCAGATATGCACTAATACGAATAAATAAATGGAAATCAAATAGCATGGCTTTCACTCTATGGGCCCTGTCATGTATGCTGCCTTGTTTTCTTGTTCTCTCTCTTTCATTATTATTATTATGTGAACGTGAGAGAGGGTTTCACTATGTTCAGGCTGGCCTTGAACTCACTGTGTGGCTTGTGGTAGCCTCTCCTTGGAGTCAATCCTGCCTCAGCCTCCCAGGTGCTGGACTGCACATGTGCCACTGCGCTTGGCGCTTCCTCCCATCTTTCTTCCTCTCTGTCCTCCTCATCTTCTCCTTTCTCCTTCTTTTTGTGGTCCTAAGGATTGAACCCAAGGTCCCCACAGTGAGCTATATCTTTGGCGCTTTTTTGTATTTTTCATTTTGAGACAGGGTCGCACTAAGTTGCTAAATTACCCAGGCTGGCTTGAACTTGGAATCCTCCTGCCTCAGCCTTCTGGGTGTTGGGATTATAGACAAGTAGGTACCACTTTTTTTTTTTTTTTTTTTTTTTTAAGTACTGGGGATTGAACTCAGGACCTTGTGCTTGCCAAGCAAGTGCTTATTCTACTGAGCCATCTTCCCAGCCCCAAGGTGCCACTTCTTAATAGGAGGGGTGTCTGTCTCTGTGAGAACAGCTAAGGAGCAGTGGGAAGTTTCATTATGGGCACCCTGGAAAATGCAGTCTGTTGTGTTCATTATCAAGGATGAAAACTAAGCAGCATTTCTTCCATTTTTCAAATTGGCAGCAGGCTGTGCAACACAGGGTGAAAGCCAAGTTCTCCTTGTCGGGCCAGATGGGCCGAGCTATGCTGCAGAGACAGCCACCATCCAGACCTGGGGAGGGCCACACCCCCCCAGACAGAGGCAGGCAAGGCTGACCCTGCAGGGGGCCACCCACTGGGTCACAGTCCCCACATAGTACAGTGGGCTCGGCTCCACGGCCTTGCAGGGCCCCCGGCTGACTGGGGGACACGGGCACCCCAGCAGGCAGGGAAGGGGACCAGAGAACCCAGGACTCTCACTGCCTGAGTCCAGAGGGGCCTCTGCTTCCAGCCACCTCCCACGCCACTGCAAGGAGGCTGGGAATGCAGCTGAGTAACTGGTGGCCTCTGCAATGCCTGCGACAGCCTGCAAGGCCACGTGTGACTTGTCTGGCCCTCCCAGCCCTCTGCCAGAGCCCACAGAGCTGTCTCCTCCACTGCACTGCTGAAACCTTACTGACCGCCCCCTTTTTTCTTTTTCTCTTTCTGGGGGTGCCAGGGATGGAATCCAGGGCCTCACAGTCTGAGCAAGTGCTGTGTGCTGCACCAAGCCCCAGCCTCCTCTCCTGCACCCCGGGCCCTCCTGTCTTTCCCGTTGGCCAGAGCACCTCTTTCTTCTACCGTCTCAGGTGCCTTTCACTCCCTACCATGCTGCCAGCTCCTCGGGGACACTGACCTCTGCCTGCCCTGTTCCTTGAAGTCTGGTACCCACAACAGCACCTTTCACGGTCAGGGCACTTCACAAATATTTGCTGGGGGATTAAATACCTAAAAATACTTGCTGCTGGTCCACAGAAGACTAATACTTCTGTCCCCTCCCCTCCCTTTTTTTTTTTTTTAAATAAGCTTGATGTTTATTAAAAGTTTAAAATAAACTTTTAATTTGATAGTACTTATAGGTGTCTAGAAAAGTTGTATGAGGGCACAGAGGGCTCTTGTGTGGCCCCGCTGAGTTGCCCAAAGGATGACATCCATTGTGGTGCGCTTGTGAAGCCAAGAAACCATAGGAAAATATAATTAACTAAATTCCAGAATGATCTGGGTTCCCCAGAATTCCACTAGTCTCCTTTCCTCCAAGCCAGGGTTTAATTCGGGGTCCTGCATCGTGTTGGGCAGATGTACTTGTGACTTGGAGAGAAAGGAGACTCTTACGCACAGCCACAGCGAAGGTTTGTGTTGATTGGTAACAGTAAGATACGGCTTTCGCTGGTCCTGCAGTGTCCCTGTGCTGCCCTGCGACCTGGGTCCTAGGGAGGGGGGACTGCACACTAAAAAGAAGGTGGCACAGCTCTGAGGACACCCGCAGCTCTTACCAGTTCTCTTCTGGGTCTCACTTTGCTCCTTTTTATGGATCTTGAGTTCTCTGTCTGTCTGTCTGTCTGTCTGTCCGTCTCTGTCTCTCTGTTTCTCTTTCTCTCTGGTCTTTTTGAAATGGGGTCTCACTAGGCAGTTTAGGATGGCCTTGAGCTCACTTTGTAGCTCATAGCAATCCTCCTGCCTCAGCCACCTGAGTATTGGGATTATAGGCATGCACCATCATGCCTGGCTCTTTATTTTTTTTTTTAAGACATGTTCTCACTGCCTCTAATTTGCTGTGTAGCCCAGGCTGACCTCACACTCGTGATCCTACTGCCTCAGCCTCCCACAGTGCTGGGATTACAGTGTGCACCACCACACCTGGCTTTCCAGACCTTTAGTAGAGAGAAAGTAATGAACCACAGGTGTCTGTGTGCTTCTTGTCCCTTCCACTCTGCCATCGCTTCTTTTTAGTATATGCGCTGCCAAAGCAGGCACACAGTGCTTCTTGTTAACCCCTCTGTTTAAAAAAAAAAAAAAAAACAGCCTCCTGACTGTGTTCTTCCTTTTTTTCTGTTAATTGCTACAGGTTTTTCTGAGGAAACAAGGCCTTATATAAAAAGATCTGCAGCAAATGAATACATTCTGATCAGGACAACCCTTCTAGAAATGTAGTGCAAGGAATAAACACAGCCGAAGATTTCTGTGTGAGGATGTGTCACGGAGGAGCCTGTGTACATAGCAAACCGTGGACTGAGAGCCCCACCTGACTGGAGGTGCTAAGCACATCAGAGTGCGGGACTGAGTTGACTTGGTGAAGATGAGGACCCTGCGGGCCGGAATAGGGGTCTCTCCTGGCCACTCAGCTCTGCCTCTCTTTCCTTTCTGGAGGCCTCTCTCAGAATTCAAATTCTCAGGCCTGAGAGATAGCTTAGTGAACTAAGTGCCTGCTTAGGCAAACACAGGGACGGGGGTTCAATCTCCATATGCCAGTCCCCTCCCCCACGCACTGAGCCTCAGGGACTGGGTGTAGTGGCTCATGCCTGTAATCCCAGCACCTGGGAGGCTGAATACAGGAGGATCACTGCAAGTCTGAGCTATGTAGTGAGACCCTGTCAGCACTCAGGAAGCTGAGGCAGTAGGATCGTGGCAAATTTGAGACCAGCCTGCGCTACAAAGTGAACTCAAGACAACCCGAGCTGCATAGTGAGACCCTGTCTCAAAAAGACCAAAATAAATAAATAAATAAATAAGTCAGTTTCCTACAATGATGATATATTATAATTTGGAGAAAAACCATATAATTTTCTTAAAGTTTGTTTTTAATCTACTACGTGTGTGTGTGTGTGTGTGTGTGTGTGTGTGTGTGTGTGTGCTGAGGCTGATTTCAGGGCTTCGTACATGCTAGTAAAGTGCTCTTCCACTAAGCTACATCTCCAGGTTTTTTTATTTTATTTTTCTGAGACAAGGTCTTGCTGAGTGGCCCAGGCTGGTCTTGAACTTAGGATCTTCCTGCCTCAGCCTCCCAAGTAGCTGGGGTTACAGGCATTCACCATTGTGCCAGGCTGTTTTAGTATTCAGTCAACTTGTAAACACCCATCTGAACTGAACCAATGTGGTGCTAGGTGTGGGAGGCCCAACTGAGGATCGTTGTTCACTTTGCGGGAGCTCTGGTCCTGATGGTGCACTGTTCAGTCTCCTGGAGAAGTTGGTCACACTGGCATTCCTGACACAGACTCGTCTGTTATCACTGCAGAAGCTCAGGACCTTGTTATCCCTGAGCATAGCTGTGGTACCTACCTTTCAAGGGAACTCTGATCTTTTTTTTTTTTTTCAGAACCAGGGCTTGAACTCAGGCCCTTGTGCTTGCCAGAGAAGTGCTTAGTCTACTGAACCATCTCCCTGGCCCCAGGCTCTGGTCTTTACTTTGAGCATTGCTTCCTGGCTCCAGTGTAGACCCCCACTGGCACAGACTCTCAAACTTCCACCGCTGACCTTTGGGCCTTCCTAGCACAGATCCACAGAACAGGCTTGCATGAGATGTGATGGGCTCTTGTCTGCCAGTTGGACTCATGGGGAACACTGTTATGAGCTTTGGGTCTTTCGTTGGACTCACATAGGACATTGCTGTAGGATCCCAGCCCTCAGCTGCATTCTTTTTTTTTTTTTTTTTTTTTTGATGGTTCCGGGGGTTGAACTCAGGCCCTTACGCTTGCCAGGGAAGCACTTATTTCACTGAGCCATCTCCCTGGCCCCCTCAGCTGGATTCTTTCGGTCTTTAGTGTATGACAGATTTCCTGCACTCTTTGTATATGACTCTTTGGGTGACTATTATAAAATAATCTTATAAATTATGTGTCCTGTATTGTATTGTTCCCCTTGCAAACCCCTGACTACAACATATTCTATTCTGAGGTGATTACTGGAAATGTAATTACAGTCTTATACAAAAAAAATCTATTTAATAGTTATTTGTAATAGTGAAAATGGGGTATAGAGTGAGTATTTAGCATGCACAGGGCCTCACCTTGAGTCCTAGCACCTTGAGTCCTAGCACATACGTGTAATAATGAAAATGCAACAATTGTGCAATATGGGAGGAATTGTACTTTTTTTTTTTTGTGGAACCGGGGATTGAAGTCAAGCCCTTGTGCTTGCCAGGGAAGTGCTTATTCCACTGAGCCATCTCCCCGGCCCCCTCCTTGAAGGAATTTTAAAGGCAGAAAATATTTTTCACGGCTAAGTGAATAGAGCAGAATCTGACACTTCATATATACAATCTCGTCTACTCAACTCAGCTCCCCTCCTTTACTTATTTTTTATTGTGATTTGATAAATTATTGTGTACAAGTCTCCCCAGAGATGGCTCAGTGGAATAAGCACTTCCCTGGCAAGTGCAAGGGCCTGAGTTCAATCCCCGGTTCCACAAAAAAAAAAAAAAAAAGTCTCCCCAGTATAATTCAGCACAGCTAATGTACTCTTGGGTCATGTGAGTAAAATATACCTGCTATGGGCTTGGGGGATAGCTCAGTGATCTAAGAGCCTGCCTGGCAAGCACAAGGACCCGGGTTTGATCCCTGGTACAGCATGCTGTGCTGGACTCTGAAACTGGTGTGGTGACACATGCCTATAATCCCAGCACTGGGGAGGCTGAGCTCTGTAGTGAGACCCTGTACTAGATAAATGAATAAATAAAATATTATTTTTAAAAAATTTTAAAAATGCCTGTTAAAATTGTTCTTGAACTACAGAAAAACACAACAATTTTCCAATATTTTATAGACATATTTTGGTGAAATGTAACACAGATGAGTTACTAGGTTATTAAACAAGTGACACAGAAAAAGACAAGCCTCATTCTTCTTCTTATTATAATCAGGCATGATTTTTTTTCCCAGCACTGGGGATTGACCCAGGCTTTCAGACTGAGCTATATCCTTGGCTATTTATTTATTTATAGAACCAGGGATTGAACTCAGGCCCTTGTGCTTGTGCTTATTCTACCGAGCTATCTCCCCAGCCCCCTTTTTAATTTTGAGACAGGATGTTAGTAGTTTGCAGGCTGCCCAGGCTGGGCTCAACCTTGCCATCCTTTGGCCTCAACCTCTCAAGAACAGGGATTACAGGCGTGCACCACCATACGTGGCTCATACGCAGAGCTCTGTGTGGATGTGCTCAGCTTTGTGGGTATATACCTGGAATAGGATTGCTGGACAGGCACTAACTAACACCCGGTTTGTCAGTACGACTCTTCCACTTGGCCACCCTTATCAGTGTATGAGTGAGTTGTGTGTTCCCCAAGACTCATGGTCTGCTTCATTTTAGCCACTTAGGTGGAGGCGAAGTGAATTGCAGGGCTTTTTTGGGGTGGGGGGTTTTACAGCTCAGCCCAGCCCACCCTGAGGGCAGGGCTGGCATGGCATGTGGTGCCTGGTTGGTATCTAGCTGCACCGTCCCCTGCACCTGCTGAAGCTTGCCTAAGCAGGCACTTTAGACCACCAAGCTACCTTACCAGCCCTACAGGGCTAGTTTTCTTTTCTTTTCTTTTTTTTTTTTTTTTTTTTTTGTCTTTTTGAGACAGGGTCTCACTATGCAGTTCAGGCTGGCCTTAAGCTCACTTTGTAGCTCAGGCTGGTCTCGAACTCATACCAATCCTCCTGCCTCAGCCTCCCAAGTGCTGGGATTACAGGCGTGCGCCACCACGCCCGGCTCAGGGCTAGTTTTCTTTTGCATTTCCCTGAAAACTAGCGATGTTGGGCATCCTTCTGAGGGCTCCTTGGCTATCTTCTTTGGAGCAATTTCTTCTCAGTCATCTGCCCATTTCTAATTTGGGGTGTCCTGTATTGAGTCACAAGAGTATTTTAGATATCTCTTATAAGCTATATTACCTGCAAGTATGTTCACTGATTCTGTGAGTTATTTAGTTATAGTGACACCTTGGTTGTCAAACTCAATTATTGTCAAATTTGTGTTCAAATATGGAAATGTTTGAGACTGAACATATTTTTCCCATAAGACATAATGGAGAGCCGGGCGTGGTGGCGCATGCTTGTAATCCCAGCACTAGGGAGGCTGAGGCAGGAGGATCGTTGTGAGTTCGAGACCAGCCTGAGCTACAAAGTGAGCTTAAGGTCAGCCTGAACTGCACAGTGAGACCCTGTCTCAAAAAAAAAAAAAAAAAAAAAAAAAAAAAAGACATAATGGAAAACCAAACAGTTGGTGATGAAGCCTAAAAATTATGAATTTGGGCCTGGGAGAATTAACCAAGAGGCATAAGCACCTGCCTGCCAGGCACAAGATCCTGAGTTCAACCCCTAGGACCACAAAAGCAAAACAAAAGAAACAAACAAACAAAAAAGTTCAATGCAGGCTGGCCAGATAGCTCCATGGACTAAAGCGACTGCTTAAGCAGAGCACAGAGGCTGGGGTCTGATCCCAGGTGTGCCATGCTGGCCCCGAGAGCAACTGAGACCCGGTGTGGTGGTGGAACCTGTAATCCCAGTACTTGGGAGGCTGAAAATAGGAGGATCATTATGAGTCCAATCTATGTAGTGAAATCCTGTAGATCCTGTACGGAAATGAAAAACGAACAAAAAAATTACTTATGAATTCATTTCTCTAGGACTTTAACAAATTCTGCAATCCTTTCTTTCTGTAACTCTTTTCTGGTTCTGTTTTCCTCTTAGCTTTACTGCTGGTATCACTTTCTTCAGAGCCATGGCTACACTATTGTAAGCAAATAAAATGCAAGAAAGGAGGGCCAGAGAGATGGCTCAGTGGAATAAGCACCTCCCAGGCAAGTGCATGGGTCTGAGTTCAATCCCTTGTCCCACAAAACAAAAAACAAAAAACCCTGTATTAAAAAAATGCAAAAAAACCCCCAAAAAACAAAACAAAGCAATAAATGCTCAATGCACTAACACAAGCACTGAGTCTTCTGGGTGAGAGCAGTCTTGGACTGAAACATCACTCCTTTGTGTCCCAGGCAATGACTCATGACTCTTGGCTATACAGGTTTTTTCAGGTCAGGTTTTTGGTTCCATTTCCTAGCAGTTATTAACACCAAGCAGATTTTTTTTTTTTTTTTTTTTTTTTAAAACTTCACTGTTTTGAGTGGTGTAAAATTCAAGCTTGGAGCTGCTTAGCAAACAGGTATCACTGCATTTATTTGCTTTTGCAAAACCAGGGCCTGAACTCAGGCCCTTGCACTTACCATGCACTTATTCCACTGAGCTATCTTCCTGGCCCTGCACTTTTTTTTTTAATATAAAACTTTATTGGAAAGCAAACCTTCTGTCAGAGAGGGACAGAAGGGGGACCCGAGTGGGTTGCCCCCTGCACTTATTTTTGAGCCAAGGTCTCAGTGTGCAGTTCAGGCAAGCTTTGAACTCAAGGCAGTCTTTCTGTCTCAGCCTCCAAGAGCTGAGGTTACAGGTGTGCACCACCAAATTTAGCAACGAAGAATTTTATCTTTGTTTCAAACTTTATTGGCACAAATGTTAGCTTTGAGGAAGCCAGTGTTTTTTCCCTTTGTTACTTGTCCTTTTGGTCTCTGGTGTTATAGCAGGCCCACTTGTGGCAGAAGTTATGTTCTGGACACCCCCGATGAGAAGTGAAAATCAGCAAAGTACAGATGTTATATTTTAGTGTTTATATATATTTTAAGGCTTTATAAACCATTCACACACTCTTATAAACCTTTCCCACTTTTAAAAACACTGCTAATTTTATTTTTTTGCGGAACTAGGGATTGAACTCAGGTCCTTGCGTTTAGCAGGCAAATGCTTATTCTGAGCTCTCCCCAGCCCCAAAACACTTATGTTAACCATTTTCTAAACTTGTAAATCTACACAATTTTAATATTTGTATACTGTACAGAACTGCAAAACCCTATTGCAAAAAAATCTGCAATAACTTAGATTGGTATTTTTTGAAAACTGGTTGCAAAATAGTGAGGGATTACTGCATTGCCCAGTACAAATTGCCATCCTGCTGTCTTAGCCTCAAAAGTAGGTGTGATTATAAATGGGCACCCCTAGACCTGACTGTGGGTTTTTCTTTGTGGTACAAGTGATCAGACCCAGTGCCTTCCTGCTGAGCTACATCTCCAGCCTTCTAAAATGTGTATTTTTTTGTTTGTTTTTTTTTTTTCTAAAATGTGTTTTGAGCTGGGTGTGGTGCAAGGCTGTAATCTTAGCACTTAGGAGGCTGAGGCAGGAGGATCACCTTAATTTTTTTTTTTTTTTCAGAATCGGGGATTGAATTCAGACCCTTATGCTTGCCAGGGAAGCGATTATTTACTGAGCCATCTCCCCAGCCTCACCTCAAATTTGAGATCATCTTGGGCTAGTTACATAAATGAGTTTAAGGCCAGCCTTGCACATGGTAAGCCTCTATCTCAAAGCACAAACACCAGCCCCCCAACAAAATAACAACAAAAAATGCTTTCTGAAGTCAGATCTTGGTGTTGCTCAGACTAGAAGCTGCCTACCATACCTCCTAGTATGGGCCTGAATTTAAATCCCTATTCTGCCCCTTACCAGCTAAGCACAGGCATTTATCCAACCAAGCCTCTAAAGGCCACTTATCTTTACTGCAAGCATGAAATGCTCAAGTATCCCAGCCTGTGATGGCCTGGTAACAGTAACCTTCGTGACACTTGTGCGTGTGGACGTGTGGCTGAGTGCATGCGATTGTGGGAAGCATCAGTGTTGGAACTGCTTGGTGGGTGTGAGATTTTTAATGACTGAGCACATGTAGAAACCAGGACCCACTGGTATGTGTCACTGTCACCCACAGCAAGGCAGCACTTGAAGTCTTTGCTGTGACATGTTAAGGGGGGAAGCTGTGACTGAGATTGAATGTGACAGCAAGACAGATCCTAAGTGACAGAGGGAGCAGAGTGGAGGGAGAAGGCTGTGCCAGGAGCACGGTGGGGCCCAATCCAGCTGCTGCTCAGTTCAGATGTCAAGGCAAGTGTCTGTCACATGTCTCCTCCCCATGGCCCTCTGCTCCCTGAGAGGATGAGGGAGGGGTTTCCTCCCAGGAGAGGGCCTAGTGCTCAGAGCAGAGCCCACAGTTCCCGAGGAGCCTCAGCTCAGGCACCTTTGTGCTGTCACCGATTCCACTCAGGAACGCTATGCCAGCGGGTGGAGCACAGACTTGATTACTCTGCTATGCCTTGGTCTTCAGAGTGGTTGATAAAAACAGAACTGAAACTCAAGCATTTCTCCCTTCTTCCCCCAAGGGAGGGAAAAGAGGAGTAAATGCCCCATCTAATTAAACTTTTCCTAGCTGCTACAGGCAGAGAGGGGGCTCACCCTGGGCTTGCAGAGGGCTGTAGGAAGGGTCCCCACTTCTCCAGGGAAGCTTTGCAGAACCTGAAGCTTGCACTATGGGAAGTGAAACAAGGGCATTCAACAGATGTGGGGGCAACATTACTTTTATTAAGATGAGATCGGAGGGAAACAGGAAGTTGGAAGATATGGGGCGGCCAGAGATGGTGGCAAAGGCAGGACAGATCTAAGTGACTGGGGGGAGAGCAGCTGAGGCCCAGAGTTCCCGTCAGTGACTGAACAGGGACAGACTGCTCTGCCCTGTAGGAAGCTGAGATAAAGAGCTCTTGCAGTGGAAACTCTACTGCCCTGACCTAAAGGATTTCATCTTTTATTATTTTTTGTGTTAGAGATGGAACCTAGTGCCTCACACATGCTGGCCATGAATTCTACCACTGAACCCTTTCTAAAAGTTTTGACATAAGCTCTAACGAAGTTGCCCAGGCTGCTCTAGAACTTGTGATCCTCCTGCCTCAGCCTCCTGAGGAGCTAGGATTACAGGGAAGGTGACTTTTAAGACAAGATAGAAAAATAGACATGGCTATTAATTTGAAAAAGGGAAACAAACTCTCTTTGGGCTGAAAATATCTAGACATGATTAAGGTTGTACAATGATGTGGAGCACAGAAGTAAGAGACAGAATACTCTAGTGACCCACAAATAAAGGACCATAAGAACAGCAATGCTTTGAACTTCATAGATGGACAACAGCACCAGTGTCATGTGGACATCTGTACTCTTGACATATGGGGGGTTTTGGCAGGACCCAGACATCCACTGTGTTGAAGGAGAGCTGGGGCAGAGTCTGGTGACAGCTCTAGGAGTCCATAGAGAAGGAGGATCAAAGGGAACCAGGACTGGGGCAGTGCTGGTCCTACTGGGGTGACCACAGGAGGGCAGTACCAAACATGAACCAGCAGCTTTCCCCAGCAAAGGGCAGATCTAAGTTACACTGCACTGGCTGGGAGACCTTGGCGCTTGTGTGGTATATAAAAGCCACAGCTGGACCTAGGCTAGGCCCACTCCAGGAGGAGCTGGAGTCCCCAGACAGGCAACCCCTCCCAGCGCAGGATAAGTGAGAATCTGTGAGCTGGCATGTGCTGAGCTCCAGTGTCTGCAGGGAAGTAGAGTCAGGAGGTGGTGTTAAAGCAGAGCACAAGTGAGGACTTGGGGCCTTGGCTGGCAGCTGCTGCCTGTCACTTCCGCAAGAACTTCTTGTTGAGAAGGAAAATGAGGAGGTTGACGTTGACTTTGGCCTTGTTGAAGAGCTTCATGACGGCGACACCCTCATACTGGAGCTGCAGGAGGTCCTGGAGGGAAGGGACAGGAGGGGCTGAAAGATTCTGGCTGGAGTCCAGCTGGCCTGCAACTCCCAAGCATCGTGGAGCCTGCCCAGTCCTCGGGGTTGACCCTGAAAACTCTCTTCACCTATGAGGAAAACATGACTGAGAAAGCCACATGAAAACTCCAGCACAGCCAGGCCTGAAATCAGTTTTTTCACTCAAAAGGCAAAACAGCAGAGCAGGATGATGTAAAATCACAGCTTCTCTGATCACTGCTCTGACTTAGGCTGGCTGCTTAACCTTTTGCCTCAGAGCCTATAACACAGGATAATGTTTCTGAGCTTGAGGGATTAAGTGAGGTAAAGGGGAGAGCCCCTGACTGTGACAGAGCTTTGGATATTAATCCTGTGTCCACACCAGCCAGCTGTGCTGTCCCCTGGTGTGAACTGGTCAGGCCATCAGAGCTGCCTAGGTGATACCCACCTATACCAGCAAAGCCATGCTGGTCACTCTAGGTGAGGTTTGACCCAGCAGGGCTCCAGGGCTCATGGGTGTCCCCTCACCTGATAGTGAAGCTGAAATCGCTCCATGTCCACGCCCAGGAATTTGGCATTTACTTCAAACTTTCCCGCCTCATCTCCAGGGGTGATGTCAAAGATGACATTTCTGAAGCTGTCAGGAACAGGATTCCGCACAGGGGTCTATTACCTCTTCCCAAGATCACAGCCCTACTCTTGCTACTTATCCTGGGCAGAAGTGTCTTCCAGAGCCAGGCTTCCCTGTCCTTCCCAGGAGCCCAGCTCCTAGTGCTCTGTCCACTCCCAATTTCTCCATCTCTCCTCTCTGTACTAGGGATCAAACCCAGAGGCAAGCTACCTTTGAGCTACACCTAGCCCCACCCCTTTTTATTTTGAGATAGGGTCTCACTAAAGTTGCCTAGATAAGACTTGTGTCTCTCCTGCTTCAGCTTCCTTCAGTGCTAGGATTATGAGTCTATACCACCTCGCTCAGTACAATGGCCCCACCCAACTCCCAGAAGCGTTTCCAGCTTTCTAGAACTGCGCTTGACCATTTCTGCTGTCCTTTGCTCTCTGCTCTCCATCCTCACTCTAGCTGCTCCTTCAAGGCAGGGACTATGCTGCATCTTCCCTTCTCCCCTGAAACCCCAGAGCTCCATCCCAGAGTTGTTCCCACTACATACTGAGAAGCGGGAAGATCTTCAATTTCCAGCAAGACACCCTTCTCCAGGAGCTGGGCAGCAGTGTAATGAAGGGATGGCTGTTTCTTCCCCTTCCCAGAACTTCTGATTAAAAGAAGCCCCAGAGAATTCACCCTCAAGCTCTGTACCACCAAAAACGCTTGTTCTTCCCGGCTGACAGGAAGGAAGCCAGGCCCCAAGGGAGTTTCTCACGGGGGTGGGGGGGGGGTGGGGGGGGGCACGACACACACACCACACACGGACGGGACGACATGGACAGGATGACGACGACGACGATGACGACGACGACGGGACAGGGAAGGGAACTGTACTTGAGCCCCAGACTTTGGCAGTGAGCCTCACAGAGTCAGGGGGGTAAGGATCATGCTATGTTGGGGTACTGGTAACATACTTAGAGCTGGGGGCCAGGTGGTCCAAGCAGGCCCGGATGTACTGGCTGTAGTAGTCGCCCTGTTCCTCGTAGAAGGTCGTCTTAGTGCTCAGGCCCTGGAAAGTGGCCTGCAGCTTTACCAGCTCTGCCTTCCGCCGCTGCCGGTGCCTACGCTGACTGCGGATGTCCTGGAGGTTGGAGGTGGAAGGGGGCGTCAGGTGGTCCTTCCGGGCCAGAGCGCCTCAGGCCAGCCACTGTGAGGATGTTTGGAAACACAGGAAGAGGCAGGCTTCCTCTGGGAGGGCGGCATCTCAAGGCTGTCACAGCCGACTCAAGACTCTTTACAAAAGTGCTTTCTAAATTACTTTTTCAGTAAGAGTTGTAAGAATCTCTCTGTCTGTGGCTAATTCTAGGCACTGTCCTCCCAAGAGCAGCCTCAGCCTTCCTCTGGCCGGACTCATGCACCAGGGAGAGGCCTGCCCTTATTATGCTGACAGGATGGACCCTCAAGTGTACACACAGGCCCCAGACACACATGCAGCAGGCACACAGGAACTAGCCGTTACCTTGGCCAGCTCATCCACTAGCGCCTGGTAGCCGTTGCTGGCACTGACCAAGCCCAGGCTCTCAAGCTGGCGCAGGTTCCTCAGAACACGCCGCTGTTTCTCTGCCAGTGGCAGGAAGGAGTGAACAGCCAGCGAGCGGTGTCGTCGCAGTGGCTCTGGGGTCTGAGCCTCACAGGCCTGTCGCTGGCACATCAGTCGCTTGTGGGCTGCTTCCTGGAGGACAGAGATGCTGAGGGGCCTCGCTGGGCCCTACCCTTCTGGGTTACTGGGAAAGTGTTCTCAGAGCCTAGCTTCTGCAGGATGCAGGCAGGGAAGAGTATGGCTGGCAGCTCATCAGAGTGTGACATCACAGATGGCAGTGGGCAGCAGAGACCAAAGGAGACCTAACCAGAAGCCACAGGACCTCGGCAGATGCGGGTTGTGACTTCCCAACACTAGAGCTCTGCGTGGTGGCTCCAGGGTGTGTGCGGCACTTCCTTTCTGCCTCTCTCTGTTGGCTGTCTCCACCTTGTCTCCAGGAAGCTCTTCCTCATTCACCTTCCACTTTTTCTTGCCTCTAGGCCTCAAGCAGGCCTCCCCTTTTTCTGAAAAGGGTGCCCTCTGCTCCCCTAGGTGTCTCTTGGCTTTCACTTTAGGAGGGAGGTGGGCTCCTAGTGCTGCAGCTGGGTACACTGAGGCTGCTGGATGAGGGCAGCGGCGTGGCCCCCATAGTTCTCAGTTTAGGTCTGCTGTAGCAGACTGTGAAGGAATCAGCAGCGCAGGGGTGATGACAGAGCTGCAGACTGATCAGCCCTTTACCTGCTCTCTGGGAGCTGAGAGGGACAGGATCTCTTCCAGGGAGTCCCCAGGGTGGAACTGTATGAGATCAGCCAACATCTGCTTGGTGCTGCAAGAGAGAGCAGTAGTCAGAAGGAGAGGGGAGTGAAGTGCCTGGCTAAGGGCTGGCTAGAGAACAGAGGGTAGGCAGACCTTGCCACATGTCCCAGCTGCACTGGATGCCGGGGGACAGGAATGAACAAGGGCTTGGCAGGTAGCAAAGCCTGTGTTTGTCAGACAGGTGCTTATGCCGCTTAGTTGTCTCCCTGGCCTAACATCTTGTTTTTGAACTGTCTTCCTTGGAGTCCTTCAGCTCTAGTACACACTCCTCCCGCCACCTAGGTGTCCCCTTTAGGAACTCCCTCTGCATCAGACAATGCCTTCCTCCTGGGGCTGTCTGCCTGCGGGCAGGTCCACCCAGCCCTATCGTGCCTCATTGGCAGGGAGGTGGAGCTGGTGACTTGGCTCTTCTTTTGCCAAGATGACCAGCCCAGGCCAGCCCTGTCTAGGATCCTGCCTCACTTTTGCAGAGAAGCCTGTGGGGAGATTAGGACATGAGCTCTTCTACCCTCGCTGCAGGGCCTTAGAGGAGTCTTGTTCTTTGCAAACCATTCCCTACCTCAGGTTGGTTCATGAAGTTAAGGAGGAGTAGCTAAGGTAAGAAGCATATGGGAAGCAGTGTTTCAAAATCACCCACTGCCAGGAACCCCCCTTTGCTTGCTGTGATCACACCGTGGCCAAAGCCCAGGTTCCAGAAGCACTGTGAAAGGGGAGGGGGAGTGAGCTGCAGGGAGAGCTTCCTGAAGACCAAGGGGCCCAACAAGAAAGTGGAAAACTACCCTCAGAGCGGGCCTCTGGACTGGCCCAGGGCTGGGCTCTGGGAGGGGGCAGAGGCCCACCTACCTCAGAAGCAGGCTCTGGGTATTGGTGTCGTCAGCCTCTGCCTCCAGTCCTTCAAATTTGTTGATGAGTGTCAGGGACACTTCGAGCTTGCTCAGGTCCAGATGCCCATCTGCAGCTACGCTCTCCCCTGAGGAGGGGGAGGCATGAGAGGGACAGGGACCTGAGTGTGCATGTAACAGAGTTGCGCATCCCTTCCAGAAAGGCTTCCCACATGGCTCTGGATGCCACTCCAGGCTCTTAACCCCACACATCCACACAGGACCTGGCCTCATTGTGGGTGTGCATGTTCAAGGTCCCGGCTCCCCTCACCACCTTGATCCTGCCCTGGAATCACTGTAAGACAGTCTACATACTCCACAGCCCCGAAATCCTCTTTAGCAGAGAAGCCTTTGGGGACCCCCCGCAGGCCCTGTCCTCCTACATCTCCCACATATGACCTAGTCTGCCGCTGACACGATGGTACTGGTCCTTCCGCTGCCTGTCCACCCTCTTCTTAGTCTGTAGACTTGTGTCAATCTCAAGAGCAACAGTGTGCAGGAGGAAGCCAGGCTGTGTGGGCGTGCACTTGTGCCCTGTCCACCTGTGTGACTGTCTCTCTCTTGGGCACAGTTGGCATGGAGCAGTGCATACCAATGAGGTCAGAGATGGTGGGAAGCTCCCCGAGGTCATCCAGGAGCTGGTGTAGGGGGTCATGGGGATTGGGGGCGATCCAGTCCTGGTGTTCCAGCAGTAGCTGAGACAGAGGTGAGAAAGGGGCTGTAGGAGCCAAGCCAGGCCTTCCTCCCAGCTCTAGCCAACCCTCACCCTCATCCTGCCAGTGTCTGCCAGGGTGCAGCCCCTCACCCTGTGTGTGTTAATCAGCTCCCCTACGGTGATGTACACCACAGGCTTGGCCACAGCTACCATGTCTGAGTACTCGTCCATCGCAAAACGCTCCTCTGGCTCTGGTACCTGGCAGGCTTTGTAGATGAACTTCCTGTCCCCAGAAAATAGGCCTGTGAGAGTGGGCAGGGTGGTACCCTACAGCATTCTGTCCTTGCCAGCCCTTCCTGGCCTCTCTGGTGATGGCTCGAGCCAGTCTGACTCAGGCTCAGCTCCTGTCCAACTTCCTTTTTTTTTTTTTTTTTGTCTTTTTGAGACAGGGTCTCCCTGTGCAGTTCAGGCTGGCCTTAAGCTCACTTTGTAGCTCAGGCTGGTCTCGAACTCACAACAATCCTGCTGCCTCAGCCTCCCGAGTGCTGGGCTTACAGGCATGCACCACCACGCCCGGCTTTCCTGTCCAACTTCTGTCCCAATATCCTGTATAAGCTAACCCCTCCTCTTGAGAGGCCTCCCCAGGTTATCCCCTAGCCAGCTCACTGTCCTTCACCTCTTGGCCTCTCATCTCATGCATCCTAGGGGTAAAGGGGAGAGGGATGGAGGAATGGGACACTGAGACCCAAGACCTGAACTTGAGATGCGTCTCTTCCAGGTAGTCGTTTAGGACCCGCAGGTGCTGGCTCTCCCTAGGGAAAGTCTTGCCGGCTGCTGCATGCTGCAGGAGTTGAGCAATAGCTCCCAAGGTGTGGCGCTGGGGAGCAGCCAGGGTACCCCCTGCTGCCATGGCCACAATGTCGAAGGCATCTGGAGCCACCACAGCCGGGTTCAGGAAGCGGTAGTATAGAAGGTTCCCCACCACCTGAGAACACAGGAGACTCCTGGAGGTCACCCTGATAGCAGTGGCCCCAGGGTGCCAGCTCTCATGCTGAAGGTCCACCTGGTTCCGTCTCCATACTTCACAGAGAACCAAGACCCAGAGCAGGGAGGCAACTTGCCAATGTCATGCAGTGCACTTGAGCAGAGTACGGACTGGAACCCAGAGCTCCTTGAAAGGAAGCTCAGTGCTGCCTACCCTGTCACTCATACCCCAGCTGCCTTTCCTCCAGTTGCCCAAAGGCCTGCTGGTGGGCTGGGCTCTATTTATATGGAAGAATAGACTGTTCCCTCCAGATCTGACAGTGTGGGCTTTCTGCTCTTGTGTCCTCGGGGATCATGTGCACCAACAAGGCAAAGCAGGGCTCTCAGGTGGAGGAGGGGAAGACTCTATACTTGCCTTGTAGACCTCGCTCTCTGCAGCATCACGGAACTTTTCCACCAGGGTTGTCTTCAGGACTTTGGCCACATATCGCATCCCGTACCTGGGAAGAAAGTGACAGGAATGGCTCTGTCCATCTGTCTGTCCCAGGGCCTATGGCATGAGTGGCTAGCTGCTTCTCCTTCCTGGCCTCAGCACATCAGAGTTGACCCAAAGCCCCGTCCCTTTGCTGCCAAGCATTCTGGGCTGTGTCCTTGCCTCTTGCCTGGATTAGTACCAGGAGGGCCCTGGCAGCCACTCTTGAGACAGGGCCTCCCTGTATAACCCAGCCTGGCTTCCAATTTGCAATCCTCTTGCCTCAGTCTTCCAAATATTGGGACTATAGGTATGTACTACCATGTCTGACAAATTGTTTACCAAAAACTAGCGATCATTTATTTATTTTTTTTTTGTCTTTTTGAGACAGGGTCTCACTATGCAGTTCAGGCTGGCCTTAAGCTCACTTTGTAGCTCAGGCTGGTCTCGAACTCACAACAATCCTCCTGCCTCAGCCTCCCCAGTGCCAGGATTACAGGCATGTGCCACCACGCCCGGCTGCGAATATATTTTAAGAAAGGAGAAAATTACAAGGTGCCTCATTGGTTTGAAATAGTTCTTATTTCTGGCTGTGAAACAAGAGTGCCATTTTACCCTCATTTGCTCTCAGATAACACTAAGTCTGCAACATCATTCCAGGTTTCTTCCTCTGCTCTGGTGACATATTGCCGAGACACAAACAGCCTACTCACTGCATCCTAGCTCTACCCCCTGGCAGGGCATATAGTCTTCTCACAGCTCCTGAAACCCCTGAGAGCAGTTCCGTCCCCCCTCCCACCTGGCCCTCTTCACAGCCTGTGCCCAGCCTATGCCAGGCTGTCACACATACGGAATTTGGTCCACAGATGAAGTGATGGCCACAAGGAACTTCTCAGTCATGGCAAGGAGGTTGCGCAGGGAGATGTCCAGGCGTCTCTGCACCTCAGGGTGGCTCAAGGCTTGCTCAGGAGTGACGTCATAGGGGAGATGGCTGGGGTAGGAGAGACAAGGTGAGGCTGGAGCCCATGTTGTCCTCTTTCTTCCCAGACCTGGGAAGAAACTCTTCTGTCAGCTGTATCCCACAGATGTGTCGGGCAGCCAGTATGCTAAGGGGAAGGTCAGGATAAGAGGGCTTAAGGAGGAGGGAGGGTGAAAGGAAGAAAGAGCTGGAGTCTCCATGGGCAGGCTGGGAGTTAATTGGAAGAAGTGAGAATCTAGAGTCTGTGTAGAGATGCCAAAGGGGACTTGGAAGAGACCATAGTCACAGTCCTTGCCTGTCACAGTCCTTCACAGTTGGAACAACAGGAAAGCTGAGGCCCTCGTTAAAGCCTCTTATGCCCTTCAGAGCAGCCTTGGTGGCTCCACTTCTGAGTATCTATGAACTTGACAATGCCCCTGACCTTCAAGGCCAGCCTCTCTCTCCCATGATCTCACTCATCTGTAAATCTGGACATTCATTCATCTGTACCCCTCTCAATAAGGAGCTTAGATCCCAATTCCCAACATACTAGGCATGCTATTTGCAATCCCTGACACAGCAATTAAGCACATTTGCATATTCATTTGTGCTCATCTTATGTTAAGCCCACCAGGTCTGGAGCCACTTACACCAGTTCCCTGTTAATTGCCAGAGGGGGGTCTAAAAGGCTACCTTATTTACTCTGGTAGGGCTGGTGTTGTATTTGCATAAATCAGCATGCTCATTTACATGCCACCTTCAAGCAACCCTAGGCCTCCCAGTGAGGCCCAGCCAAGCTGCTCAGAGCATCAGAGTACTCTCCCTCTGCTGATCTGCTCACCTGCGCTGCCCTGTCTGGGCCTCAGTCTGGTTGATCCAGCTCTTATAGAGGTGGACAGGGTCAGTGTGGACGCTGAGCACTTTGTCTTCCAGCACGTCCTGGATAACTTTGCCTAGGATCTCCCGCAGGGCACTCTGTCCCCTCTCATTACGGTAGAATCTCACCACCAGCCTCACCACAGTTGGGTTGCCAGTTACCACGTCCTGGGGGTGCTCCACCTTTGACCTGAGGTTCAAGAAATCAGGGACACTAGCTTCATGCCTCAGTGTAGGACAGGTAGCTGTTTTTCCTTTTTGCAATGTTGGATCCCCCCATCTCTGTCTCATCGTTTCTGCTAACACATCAGCCCATCATGCTGTGTAGAAATATCTTACAGTCTCTCCCCAGGAGGCCAATCTACCTTGAACCTCAATATCACCTTGTGAAGTAGCCACAGAGGCCTCTCAGCCCCCACCCCACCCCTACTCTCGTGCTTGGGAGAACCCACTCAATCTCCTCCTGAAGTGCCGTCTTAAACAGCTGGAGCAGAAGGTATGCCTCCCGGAGGTTGGAGGCATAGTTGTACAGACTGAAGATCACTGCCTCCATAAATTTGGTGGTTTTGTTCTGCGGCATCTGGAAGATGAGCTTGGCCAGGTAGATGGGCTGAGTCTGCAAGCAACAGGGGACGGGAAGGGCTGAGGATATAAGGGGAAAGACTTTCTGCCGGAAACTAGGGGCATGACAAGCATTCGCATGCTTTCTTGGGGCACTGAGAACATTTCAGACAAACAAAAGAGGAAGGGGGCATTCAGATTATGAGAAGGTCGTCAAGTATGAGGGGAAAGGGTAAAGAAAAAGCCCCCAAAGTGCTGGGCCTTTGAATGGCTTCTCCTTCCAGAGCCCTCTGCTCACCTGGAGCAGGTAGAAAAGGTGTTGGTAAGCTTCTAGTTTCTGCCGTTTCTCTTTGCTCAGCGACTTCAGTCCCTTCTGCTTGTCCAGAACCATCAAGTCAGACAGCTGCTCCTTGTTCTTCTTGGTCAGCTTCTTGCAATGGGAAACCACCTCCTGCGGGGTAGTGGGGCTACAACCAGGCTGGGATGGACCTAGCTCGGAGCACATGTTTTAGAACTCATGCCTGGGCTTTCTGTTGTCCAGAGAACAGGACTGAGCCAGGAGAGAGCAATGGTTTGGGGTTAAAAGGGCTCCTTACTACCCCGAGCCTGCATCTGTAACCTTTGCTATAAGGATGAGCCCTCAAAGATGACTGGGTTCATGCTGAGGGACTGTGTCTATTCCCTTTTCACTATTATTTCCTATTAGACTACCCTACACATTGGAGGTGGCGATGTTACCCTGTCACTACATATTTATGTATAACTTTATGGGGCTGGAGAGATAGCCAAAGTGCCTGCTTAGGCAAGTGCAGGGATGAAGGTTCAATCCCCAGCACCACATGCCACACTAGCCCTGCCCCAGGGCCTATAATCTCAGTGCTGGGGAGGCTGAGAATAGGAGGATCACTAGGAGTCTGAGCTGCATAGTGAGATCCTGTAACAACCAAATATGTTGAAAAAGAAAAAAAAAGAATGTAATTTAAAGATGTGGAAGTTCTTACTGATTCTGCACACTGATTTCTGCACTTGGCTTGGAGGTAGATACTGGCATTGTCTTGCTAAGTAGTTTAAGCTGGCCTTGGACTTGCTTTTGTAGTCCAGGCTGGCCTAAACTCATGGCAGCCCCAGCCCCAGGCCCTGGGAGTGTTGCCTGGCTCCTAGTTTGTTAAACAGGAAACAAACCTAGAGGTTAAAAGACCACCTACTGCCAGTCCCCAGGAATCAGCACAGCCAGGTGCTGCAGTTCTGCCTCCAGGGTTCCTCCTACTATATCACAAGGTTATAGGACCACTAGAGCAAGGACTGACATGATAAAACCCACAAGCTAGGGAGTTCATTAGCACCAGAGAATGGTCAGCATCCCTCTGCACAGGCGCTCATCCCCTCACCTGCAGCGTGATCCGGTTCTTAACCAGCAGGCCGATCTTGATGTCCATGAGGTTGAGGTCTTGCTCCAGCTGCTGATTGGAGCGAATCTTTCTGACCACTTCTTCCTGCAGCTTCAGCAGCTCTGCCTCAGCAGAGAAGTCTTGCTGACTTTGGTTCAGGAGGTGGGTGAACCTGCGCACCACGCTGAGGGGAGGGTGGGCGGCATGCACTGGTGGGAAGGACAGCGTGTGGGACTGGTGTGCATGCCAGAGAACTCCTCACTGGTTCTTACCCAGAGTCACCCCCTGAAGCCCCCAGCTCCCCAACACAGGCTCTTCTGACTGGTTCTGCTTGCAACCTCCCAGTCAGGCCTATCCGTGTGAATGACATGACAGACATGCCCCCAGCCTGGGCCTGTCTCATTGACTGACCTCTCACACTGAAGCCAATGCCCCAGTTGCTCTGAGGTCCCTCCTGAGGTGGCCTTGTCCCCCACCACACCTCTCCTGGACTGACCTTCCCCTCCCCCTCTTATCCTCACCATTAGCCTCCACTTAGCCCTGGCTGCCTTGCACAAGGCTCTGATCAGGAGGGTCTGTATGTGAGTTGGCCGTGGGGGCAGGTGGTATGGCAGATGGGGCAGTCAATGGAGTTCAGACTATTAGAGCAGTCAAAGCTAGGTGGAGATTTGGTATTTAAGAAAAAGGGCCTAGTCAGGGAGATAGCTCAGCAGCATAGGGCCTGCTTGGCAAGCACAAGGTTCTGAGTTTAATTCTTGGGCAAAAAAAAAAAAGTCTCTGAGCTGGGATGGATACTTCTAAGCATTTTTAAATCATCTGTGAGGTAGGACACTATAACTACTACTTTACCAATGAGTTCACTGAGGCACAGAGAGGATTACCCTGCCCTAGATTACAAAGGCAGTCTACAGCAGAAGAACTGGGCAAATGAACCATAGCTCACTAGAGCTGACTGGTACCTTACTGATTCTGTGTACTGATTTTGGCATTTGCCTTGGAGGTAGATACTGGCATTGTCTTGCTAAGCAGTTCAAGCTGGCCTTGGACTTGCTTTTGTAGCCTAGGTTGGCCTAAACTCATGGGCTGTCCTGAACTCCATTGACTGCCCCATCTGTCATATCATCTGCCCCCATGGCCAACTCACATACCCTCCTGATCAGACACCTGCCTGTCAAGCTTGGGGATTGTGGGAAACAGAAGTAAACTCTAAGCCCATCTAGAGCATGGAGAATGCTTTCCAGAGCCAGTGAGGTCCACCTGCTGCATGGGAAGAGGAGAGGGCAAATGGATGCCAGGAAGAGCTGGAGGGCAGCGTGTCTGAACACCATGATAGTAGCAGTGTAACATCAAGACAGCAAGACAGAAAGGGACAAGCTGTGGGAGGTGGGAGGGCAAGCAGCTAGCTGCCTGCAGGTAGGTGACTAGGTCCCTGGGGGAGAGGGGCAGGACAGGCAAGGACTGAGTACTAAAGCAGAGAATGCCTGACCAACACAGCCACCCTGACACGACATTGTAGTTTGCTGCTTCAGGGCCACAGAGGTTGGAGGCAAATGTGGAAATGGGCCATTAGACCACTTCAGGCAGAGGAAGAGAATCCTAGGAGGCTGGGCTTTGGCCCTTGAGGACAGAAGTCAAGGGCAGCGTGGAAGGATCTCCTTAAGGCTTGATATACATATCCAACCTTGGGAATATGGGGCAGAAAGACTGCACGGCAGGGCCTGTGCCGAACTACAGAACTCTGCTGGAGGAAGAGTCATAAGTGGGGGAGAAGGCAAAGTTAGAGACAGTTGGAAGCCCAGGGAGAGGAGGTTTCTTTGGGTTCTGGCAGTAGCTCTAGGTAGATAAACTGAGCCTAGCCAGAGGAGTTTTGCATGGGCCAGGCTGGCTGCTCTTGGAGGGCAGGATATGAGAAATTGTTCCTGTTCCTATAGATACCATGCCTTCTTGCCCATGGTGTATTTCAAGAAGGAATACCAGATGATTCAGGCTCTGAGAGTTCTAGTCCCCCTTCAAAATGGGCAGGAGCAGCTCACCTAACATCTTGTAGTCATCTCGGACTTTCCTGGCTCGGAAAAATGCCTGGATCTTCACAACAGAGTCAACCTGCCACAAACAACCTGCTGGCCATCCTTGTTCTGGTCTTACAATTAAAGCCTGAACAGGGGGCAGGGAGATAGGGTGACACTCACATTCCTCTGGAAGTAGCAGAGTCGTCTTAGGTATTGTCTCCGAGCTGCACACATCCGGGCCCAGGCCTGGATCTGGGGGGAGAGACACTGTCTCAGAGTTCCAAGCTGGAGACCTGCACTGAGATCCCATCAACCCAGCCAGCTCCAGAGGTCACAAAAGTTGAGAGGACCCCACCCCCACCCCTAGCCCATTATCACAGCTACCTTGATTATGGCATTCAGGTTGGCTTTAAAATACAGCAGCCGCTCCAGGTAAAGCTTCCGCTGTCTATAACCCCGCCAATGAGCCTGGAGAAAAGAAGATAGGAAACCCTAGGTGGGATGTCCTTTGCCCAAGAGCCTTCGGGAACAGCTTTGACCCAGGCTTTCAGGGGATGGTGAGAGGAAGTAGGAGGGAAAACTGGCCCTGTTCTCAAAACCTTTCAGCTTCAGATCGTCAGTTTGAAACCACCTGGGCTACAAAGTGAGCTCAAGGCCAGCCTGAACTGCACAGCAAGACCCTGTCTAAAAAAGAACCCCCCCCAAAAAAAAACTCTTAAAGTTTCCTGGGGAAGACTAAATGGCTACACGTGTTCTCTGCCACACTCCCTGGTGCCAGCAGACACACACACACCCTCACCAACACCGCCTCATGGGAACTTGACAGATGCAGGCCTAAGAGATGTTAACAGAGCGCACACCCCCTCACCACCTCCACCAGAGCATGTACCATGTCCCCTCAAAATACACTCAGACACCCATGTGCAGCCACCCACAGCCTATCACATACTCCGCCACCCTCTTGTGCATAGAGAGTGGGGAGAGAAGTCTGAGTGACACCGTGTGGTCACGGGGCTGGGCACGCACACAGAGCCTCTATCCATCTCTGTCCACAGCCACCTGGGTGGCCGCCTCCAGGGCTCCTGTCACCCTTCTCTTTACAACAGCACCAGCCAGCTCTTGACTCCAATTCTCAGCAGATCTTCCCAGCAAGATACCCAGCGTTCAGCCACTAGCTCCACCTGCCCTGAATCATCCCTTCTGCTTTCCAAAACACACATCCCCTGGCTTCCTCCTCTTTTCTCCTTCCCAGCAGCCTCTTCCCTTTCACCCCAGGCTTATGTGAGATTACTTTTTCTAAAGTACTGCCTGGCTGGAGCATAGTGATACATGCCTATAATCTCAGCACTCAGGAGGCTGAGGCAGGAGAATCACCTGGGGCTACCTAGTGAGTTGAAGGCCAGCCTAAACTCTACATAATAAGGTCTTGTCTCAAATAAATAAAGTTTACTTACTGGACAGCACCTCCTTTGGCCCACACCTTCTAGGTCTTGATCAGCTTCCTTGTACTCCACATATAACTTTCTACTGGTTTCTCACCTTAAGAATTCTAGTCATGTCAGGCATTTATTTTCCTACATGTTTGGCCATTATGCTCTTAAACTTCTGTCCATGGAGCTCTTGTCCCCAGCCCCAACTATACTCACAGAAACTGTGGGTTTTAGGAACCACACCAAATATCTCCTAGTGCATGAGCCTAGAGGCCACTCCACACTGACCGTGGCCATTTGGTCAGATTTCAGAATGTCCTTTCACCTCATCTCCCCTGCCTTTCTACAGCAGTTCTAGCCAGGGTTCTGCCCAAGGCCCATTTAGTGCTATAGGGACAGGATGTAGAAGAGGTAGCTTGGCCATATTCCCCAACTGTCTACACAGATGCCATTTCCATGCTGGCCCTCAATGTTCCAGCCCCTACCACCACCTGCATACAGCCTGCTGAACCCGCTTGGAAAGTGCAGTAGGACACAGTGAGGGCCCTGCTCTTTGCTCTTATGCCCTACTTGACCCCTCCCTCCAAGGCTCCATAAAAAATGCCTCAGTGGCTGGGAGTATAGTTCGGAGCTATAGCACTGGCCTACCCTGAGAAAGGCCTGGGTTCCACCACCAACAATGCCAAGCAAAACAAAGCAAACAAGATACAACTGCTAGGTGTGGTGGTACATGCCTATAATCCCAGCACTCAGAGGGCTGAGGCAAGAGGGTTCCTGTCCCTGCCTAGGCTGCCAGCCTGAACTACATAGTGAAACCCTGTGTTTAAGAAAAAAAAAAAAAAAAAAAGATACATCTACCAATCTGGATTAGCCAGGATTTAGAGCCATGGTTGGGGTTCTAGCTAGGGTGAGAGCTTTCAGATTAGTCTCAGGCATGCCCAGGCAACTTAATTTGAGTCTTATTTCCCCACAGCTGGGCAAATGGCCTGAAGCTCTCCACTACCTCTCCCATATCCCTTCTATTCCAGGACCCAGCCAGAGCCCACAAAGCCCAACTATGAGTGACAAATGTTCCTCTTACTACATCCCCTCCCCCTACTCTGTGGTTTTTCTTTTTCATCTCCCTGGTGTGAAATTCCAGCCTGGGCTCAGGAGGGTGGGGCACCTATGACTCACAGCACCACATGCAGATTACAGTTCTCTATTGCGTCCTAGGAGACCAGTGCCCTGAAAACATATCTCATAGTGGCCCCCACCATGACCACACCATGTCTACAAGTCCCACTTAATCCCCACAATCAACATAGGTGATGAGCACCATCATTATGGATGAGAAAACAGGTGCTGGAGGGGCCTAAGTAAAGTTAGAAGGTCATATGACCCGGAAGTGGTAGCACCAGGAGGCAAACTCCAGCCTCTGAGCTGTTACCACTCAGCAGGTCTAAGTCCTAATCAAGGGCCATCTGCCAGTCTCAGGCTAGACATTTGTTTCCCTCAAGGTTCACAGGTACTGTGGTTGTCTCTGCTCGTCACAGCATCAAACATCAACTGAACTGCAGCCCTGTAGGGAAGAGATGTGACCAGGCACTTTCACATCTCACGCCCATCTTCAGCCTGTGCCTGGGGCCCTGTGGCATGCTTGGTGGATACTGGGCATTCAAGGGTGGTTCTTTTATCTTTAAATTTTATTTTCACCCTTTCTTGTTGTTGTTTTGAGTTCAAGGCCTCACCTTGTGTAGCCAGGCTGGCCTTGAACTCAAAAGATCCTCCTGCCTCAGCCTCAGGGATGGTTCTTAAATAAAGTATCTTTACATTGTTTGTATCTCCATAAGGTTCTGCAGACTGCCAGGGCTGGGGAGGTCTCCTGTCACTCAGGGCTTATACAGTATCCCCCGACTATATTCTCTGCTCAACTCCAATTCGGCGGGCCTTAGACGCCACAACAGGCTAGCCACAGGCCAGATGATGAAATGTAGGAAGTGGGTACATGAAAGGATAGAAGATCTACTCCCTCCAGGGGCAGCCCAGCTTTCCTGCTCAGTCACCAGCACCTCCCCTTGACTCTTCCCTACTCAAGCCAGGATGCCCAGCTGTCTCTGAAAATGCTCTGGGATTCCAGTAGTTAGTACTTCTGTCACATCTCCACAGGCCAGTCAGGTATTGCTTATGACAGATTTCTCCTTGAACCTTCCTCACAACCCTACAACAACCTGGGTGCTATTATTATTGTTATTTCAATTTTTCAGAGGAAGACGTTTGGGTAGGAAAAAGAAAATACCTGCAAGGTCACATAGCTGAGAAGATGGTGCACCTTGGGTTTGAACCTCCACAGTCCACGCTCTCTGCCCTGACTGTGCAGAAGCCCAAAGACCACCCCAACCCCATTCAGCGAGGAGGGAGAGCGTGGACACTATAGCACTCAGAAAGCCAGAGCTGTCACCTGGATCTTGATGACTGCTGGGAGCGTGGTCCTCAGAAAGTGAGTTCCCTCAGCAAACTTCTGGCGGATGAGGAAGCCTCGGAGGCGGGCCTGGAGCCTGACCAAAAAGCCCACATGGGCCATCCAGAGCTGCCGACGGTCGTGGGCAGCGGTGACCTTGGTGACAGTGGACTGTGGAGACAGGACACACAGCCTGCATTCCTCTGGTGTGCAGGCAGAGTCTCTCCAGTGGGGTGACTCTTGCCGATTCCCGCCCTGGAAGGTGCCGGGCCAACCTGGACCTCCTCCAGAGTCAGGTGGGAGGTGTTGAGGCGGCAGCCGGGGGGTTGCTGCCAGGTGCCCTGGAAAGTCTGCAGATGGAGGTAGTAGGCAGTGCCATCCTTCATGTTGTGTTGGACCCACAAAGCTGTGTCCCCTGAGCAGTAACCAAGGAAGCAAAGAAGGTTTGGAGGAGGCAAGAGTTGGCTAGGGCAGTAGAGGAGAGGGGTAGGGAGGGTTGGCTGGGACATTACCTGGATGCTGCTTCTTTGCCGCAGCACCTTCCAGGGCCTGCTGGTAGCTGCTGGCGCAGTCGGGAAGCACCCCTCGGAGGGCCACGGCGGGGTTCCTCAATACCCGCTCTGTCTGGGCTGCCTTGCCCTCCTTGATGGCCTGATTGATGGCAGCCACACCAAGGGCCACTGACATAGGCAGCAGGAGACAACAGTCAGTCCCTTCTCCAGCCCCTCCTCAGGGCCCAGCTCCCTAATGGGGCAGGCTTCAGAAGAGGGGACACATGGAGAGATGGGGCGGAGTTCCAAGGGGACAGCTGGTGGCTGTGCACAGAGGAGGAGGTGACAGTAAAGGAGGGCCTCTGTGGGAGGTACAGTGGGCTTGGCCAGCGGGGGCACAGGGAGAACAAAATTGGCTCTTTCTGAAGCTTAAAGACAATATGGGCAGAGAACACCGAGACAGTTTCCTGGAAGCAGACAGAGCATGTAGAGGAGGCTGATGAAGCAACCGCCCTTCATCCTAAAAACCGGCCCTTAGCCCCCACCTACAAGCTAGGGTCTGCTTGCATGGGTCTTGCTGATTCTTTACTCCTTGAACCCCAATCTTTCCACTCCAGCCAGAGCTAACTTCAGGGCCCACACTCAAGCTAGCAGCAGAAACAGTATGGATTTCTGGCCAACATGTGACCCCACGTGCTCACACTAGTGGCAGGGAAAGAGCCTGCAGGAAAGCACAGAAGGGATCAGCCTGGACTCCCAGCTCTGACTCCTGAGACCTTTGAGGAGATCTATCTTGCTGCCCAGCAGCGGCCTCCTATTCCCATTCTGGCCTGTCTGCCCACAGAGGTGGAAGTATAGCAGTGGAGGGGAGATGGCTACCTGGGCTGTGGCTGAGCCCATGTCCCCACCTCTCCCCTCCTTGTGTTCCTGACCAGCATTTACTTCTCTGAGCCATGTGTGTGTCCTGGTTAGCTCTGAGCACTCCCTGGCGGATCTCCTCCAGCCACAGCACGGCTCCAGGATCTCCTGTCACCTGGCAAATAAGACACAAAAGAAGACATGACAGTCATCTAGTCTCTCTAGGTTCCCAAGCCAAGCAGCCCCACAGAATCAAACTGCAGGCTGGAATTGGGGAGATAGCGCAGCAGTCTAAGCACTTGCCTGGCAAGTGCAAGAACCTGGGTTCAATCCCTGGTACCACAAGCAGTGCTGTGCCGGTCACCAAAACCAGGCAAGGTGCGCACGCCTGTAATCCCAGTGCTGGGGAGGCTGAGACAAGGGGATCACCACTAGTCCAAGGTGCATATTGGGACCCTGTACCAAAAAAGAAAAAACAAAAACAAACTGCAGGCTGACACTGAGAGCCCAGCGATGGCCATACAGCTTCTTTAGGTTGCTGCCAGGCACAGAGGGGTCTGCCCCAATTCAGGTTATTCCAAGCATCAGCTCAGCTTGGCACAGGAGCTCCATGTAGTGCCTCATACCCTCAGCATCTGCCAGCTGTGCAACAGCTCTACCCTGGAGGCTCCACCTCCCTATTTCTCCATGGCTCCATCCTGACTTGACCTTTGCTTTCTCCTTTCTGTTCCTGCTCCATGCGCCTCAGCCCACAGGCAGTAGGACAATTACATGGCACAGGTCAAGTACATTTGTGCTTGCCTCACTGACAGTATGATGTCCAACCCTACACCTGACTTCCAACTCTTACACTGGTGACACTTTGTAAAGGAACATTTTATTAACCAACAACTATGTGCCTGGCACTGCTCTAAAGTTTGCTCTTCTTCCTTCCTTTTTTTTTTTTTTTTGGCAGAACCGGGGACTGAACTCAGGCCCTTGCACTTGCCAGGGAAGCACTTATTCCACTAAGCCATCTCCTAGGCCCCTCTTCCTTTCTTTAAAAAAAAAAAAATTATCATGCTAAGGATCAAACGCAAGGGTCTGTGCATGCTAGGCAAGTGCTCTACCACTGAGCTACACTTTCAGCCAGCCTAAAACACTTTATTAGGAATTGTTTATAATACTTATAAAGCAATGTTTGGCAGAAAAAGAACTCAATGAATGTCAGGTGGCACTCCTGTCACATTACCTCCTTAGACCTGTAACTATGAGATAAATTCATAGTTATTTTTTTAAACACTTTTTTAAAAATAAAGATTTAGCTGGGCGTGGTGGTGCATGCCTGTAATCCCAGTACTTGGGAGGCTGAGGCAGGAGGATTGTTGTGAGTTCGAGACCAGCCTGAGCTACAAAGTGAGCTCGAGGCCAGCCTGAACTGCATAGTGAGACCCTGTCTCAAAAAGAAAAAAAATAAATAAATAAAAATAAAAAATAAAGATTTAGAGACTGGGTGTGGTGGTGCACACTTATAATCCCAGTGTTTAGAAGGCTGAAAACAGGAGGATCACTAAGAGTCTGATCTATGTAATAAGACCCTGTATCCTCTGCACTAAATGCATAAAAATAAGTATTTATTTATTTGGTGTAAGGCCTGGCTACACAGCCTGGACTCCAGTGATCCTCCTGTCTGAGCCTCCCCAGCACTGGGATTACAGGGGTGCAGCACCACACCCGGTTTTGTGATCGAACCCCGGTCCTTGCACTAGCCAAGCAGGAGCTTAGACCACCAACCTATCTCCCCAGCCCCAATTCAGTTATTGTCACAGATTTGTAGGTGATGGGGAAGTGAGGAAAACCAACGCAGGATCAGAATGCAGGACACAAACAGAAACCACCTGGCTCAGGAGCCCTGCTTTTCCCTCTCACCCACTCTCGCCTGTGACATTCAGGGTTCAGCCCAAGAGCCCATCCCATTTGCCAGCTCATTTATTACATATCACCTTTCCTCTGGGAGAACCACATCAAAAAGGGACCACATCATCTTACAGGTGCACAAGCAGGGTGCAGAAGCATCAAGGGATCTGCACAAGGTCAGAGTAGGGACCAGGAAGGCCCTTTGATTCCCACACTGTCCAGCACTGTGAAAATGGGGGTCACGCACCTTCTAGGGCGCTGGGACCTGCCCTGTGCCCACCCCTGGCAGCAGCTACATTGATCAAGCTGGTGCTCTACCATGGTGGGTGTTGCCCCTGCTCTCGTGGGCCACACAGCCAGGCCTCAGCTCACCTGGGCCTTATGCCTTTTGGCTGCCACTAGGAGGAAATGGTACCGTGGAGCGACAGGAAGGCTGACATCTTCCAGGCCAGCTGCAGGAAGCAGCAGGGCAGAGAGAGTCTTCTCTGAGCTGCCCTGGTCCAGAGCCTCATTGATGAGGCTGACGGCAAGGACCTCTGAGGAGGAGAGCACAAGGTGGGCAGGATCCCAGCCTTCTGGCTAAGGGCAGGGCTGCCTAAGAAGCTGTCTTCTCCCAACTCCACACCAAACTCACGGTCATTTTCCTCCTGGACCTGGGTGTTGACCTGGCTCACGGTGGCTTGCAGGTCATTCCAGCTCAGGAAGGCTGCACCTACACCACAAACCTGCCGCATCTCCACCAGGGCATCAAAGTAACTGGAGTGGGGAGAGGAGTGAGGTCAGGGTCACTGCACCCTCAGCCAGAAATCCGTCTTTCAGCTGGCTCCTCGCACACCTCCAGGACAGTGCACCACGCCTCCCCTCACCAGCTGTCTTCTCAAGCCTCCTGCCTGGCTCCTCCTGGCCTCTAAATGGAAGCACCTGATCCTGGGCTTCAGCATACTTCCACTAAATTTTCACATTCTGACCTCAACTAACATCAGGGCTTTATATATCTCAGGTTATTTCCCAAAGCACATCTCTAGTTGTTATGTATCCCAGTGGCCTCCAGGGGTCTCCAGGTAGACACTCAAGCAGTACTGCAAACTCCATAGCTCACAGCTGAACTCGATTCCCATCAGCCATTGGATCCCCCGTCTCTCCCTTGCCAAACCTCAGCCACACCTCTCTTCCCTTTGTAGTCCCAACCTCCCTGCACCAAAGGCCACTTTCCCGCTTTCAGGGCGCATCCACAAGCTGACACTTCCTCCTACCAACACTGAACTTTCGCCAGCCATCCCTCTACGATGCGCCCTGGAAGGCTCTGATGGGTTAGCGCACGCCTCCTTTCCCGTGTACTCTCGCAGCCCCTTCCCAGCACAGCAGCCAGGCAATCCTGTTAAAGTAGGTCAGCTCAGCTCCCTGTGCCTGAAAGCCCTGGTGGCTTCCTTCCTCACTAAGAATAAAAAAGCCACAGCCTGGCCTCAGCTGCTGGCTTCATCTCCCACTCCTCTTCCTGCCTCACCTCCTCTACCACCCTGGTTTCTTGGCTTCTTCCCTTTCCTCTCCTCCTCTCCTTGCTCTCTTTTCTTTCAAGACAGGATCAGGCTGATTTCGAGTTCACTATGTAGCCCAGGCTCGCCTCAAACTCACAGCACTCCTTCCTCAGTCACCAAAGTGTTGCAATTACAGGTGTGTACCACTCTGCAGTGAGCTTTGGTGTCAGTGCTGAGGATTGAGCCAGAACCTCACAAATGCTAGGCAAGTGCCTGATCTCTGACCTACTGCCCTAGTCCCTCCTGGTGTCTCTCAAATGCACTCAACACCCTTTTGCTGTTCCTCCTGTGTCCCCACCTCTTACCCCTTTGCTCTTTTGTTTGGCATAGCTCTTCTGCTCCCTCGCCCCCAACCCTGTGCGGATATTATACCCAGGACCTTCACACAGGGCAACATCCCCAGTCCTCTTTTGCTTTGAGGTAGAGCCTTGCTAAGTCATTAAATTAAGTCTGGGCTTTAACTTGAAAGCCTCCATCCTCAGCCTCCTGCAGTTCTGGGATTACGGGTGGGCACCACCACATTGAGCTCTTCTGCTTTTCTAATCATGTCTCCCTCTACTTCAAAGGAAGTTTGATGAGGGCAGGCCTTATTTTGTTCTCTGAATCTCCTAGCACCTACAGTAGTATCTGAAACATGGCTGGGTACTCAAACATTTGCTGTGAAATAATGACTCCACAGAGGAGGTCCATGGTCATTCCCCTACCCACTCCAGGAAAGAGACAAGGCCAAGGAACCGTACCAGACCCAGAGGGAGGCTGGGCCCCAGAACAGGCCACCACACAGAAGCAAGTCTCTAGACAGGACTTCTGAGTCTTGGCCACATTCCCTCCACCCCTCATGCCCAACACGTGGCAGATCCTGTCTCACCGTCGAGCATTTTCTCCTTCCACTTCGGCCAGGCCCGTGGCAGGGCTCATCAGACTGTTCCAGAAACCAGAGGCATCCCTTGCCTCCAGGGCACGATTAATCAGGACCACGGCTGAGAGCATTTCCACAGCCACGAAGAGCTCCTCCTGGCCCAGGTCCTGCAGCAGAAGGGAGGGTTGGCTCCCTAAGGGTCTGGGTTCATTCACTAATAGCTGTACTCAACACTAGGGAATGCTAAATATGTGCTTGATTCTAAGTAGTTCACATAGAGTATCATTTAATTTTCTTTTCTTCTTTTTTTTTTTTTCCCCAATACTAGGGATTGAACTCAGGACTTGTGCTTGTCAGACAGGCGCTTATGCTACTGAGTTACCTCTCCAGCTCTCATTTAATTTTCATAACAAGGCTACAAGACAGCTCATAGCCCCATTTCACAGCTAAGCCCATGACTAAGCCAAGGTACCTGACTCCAGAGCCCAAGGTAAGCAGTGAGGTCTGCTAGCAGCCTTCTGGCCCCCACTTCATACAAAGAACTGCACTAGGCCCTGTACATACACACAGACAAGGGGACAAAGTGGCCACTGCCACACTGCCATGCACTCCTGAGGCCCTGGGCCCACTTCCTGCCTGCCGAGTTCTCCTGCTCTACTCTCTGCTGCTGTCCTGCCGTTGGAAACACCCTGCCTGACTTCTACTCTAGAATTTGTGATGACACCTGAGCCTGCCTGGCAGGCCCCTCTCTAACCACGTTAGCTCACTGAATCCTCACAGCAATCCTAAGAGGTAAGGATAAGATGGTTCCCATTTTAGATTCAAAGAAATCAGAGGCAGACAAGGTAAATAATTTGCCCGGTGCCACAGCTAAGAATAGCAGAGTGCAGTCTCTATGGTTTACCTCGCAGTACTTATTTTATGCTTCCCTGCATGAAAGCAATCCGTCTGTTGTGACTGTGCCTTCCTAAAGGTCATGCTTGTGTTGGGGCTGTGCATGAAGCACATGCTCTATGAACACCCACTGTGTGAATCTCTACTAGTTTCTCACCTTCCAGGAAGCCTTCCCAGAGTACCTCCTGTCTCTGCTTCCTCCTGCCCCATTCCCCTTGTCTTCTACCTGAATTATCTTCTCTTTTTCCTTTTTTGTGGGTGGTGCTGGAGGTTGAACCCAGGGCTCTGCTGCATCCCCAGCCCTTTTAAAATTTTGAGACAAGGTCTTGTTAGTGGCCAAGTTGGGCTCCAACCTGTAGTACTCCTGCCTCAGGCTTCCAGAGGGCAGGGAATGAAGGTTTGCACCAACACACCTGGCTCCCCAGGGAATCCTAACTTCTCCAACAGCCTGGGAAATTTCTAAGTAACAACAGTGTCACCTCCTTGTCAGAGAAGCCATAGGAACTGGAAGTGAGGTGGGACAGTGGAGTACATCCTGAGAGCACATCCCGATGGGATGTTCAGACTCGTGCCAGCCATGTGGAGTTAGGCAGTTATTTACCCACTGCCTTTTGGCTTCCTCACCACTGAACTAGAAATAACACTAACCTGATGGGATTCCCTTTGGGACTAAGTGTGGAAAGCAGGGTTTTCAAAGGTATCTGCTACAGTGACGCTCAGTAAGACAAGGATGACTGCCATTCCCTGCCATAATTGCTTGCCAGCTCTTGGATGGCCCCTGGCTGCACAGGAAGCCCCACACTGCTTCTGTTTCTGGGCTTACCCCATGCTGCTGCTGGAGCATTGCCAGCTCCTGTTGATACACAGCCGAGGCAAAGGGGTAGACTGGAGGCAGCTGGGCTGCAGGGCTCATCAGCTCCTCCATGGTATCAGCAGCTGCTCCCCTCTGGATGGCTCTGTTGATCCGCTGCACAGCCTGGAGCACTGCAGGGGAGGAGAACAAGAGGCGGTGCAGGGTGGGCCTTCCAGCTCTCCCTGCTCCCTTGGCCAGTTGGGCTCTGCTGGGGACATCAGAGGGGAAATGGTTTTGTCACCGCTCAGAGAGCACTGTCAGCTGGGTTTGAAACACCTCTCTCCATGCTCAGGAGAAAAGGGAGTTTCTTTAGGAAGAGGTCATCACTTTAAGAAGAGGCTCCATAATGAAGCCATTTGTCAGGCCTAGAAGCTGAATAGCTCATCATGAACACACACAGTGGCTAGCATAGCAGAGCTGAGTTCCTAAGGTGTGTGCACAGGACAGACAGGTGGCTGTAGAGCATAGCCAAGACAAGATGGGTCAAGGGTCTCCAGGGACAACGTTGGTGACAGCAAAGAGGAAGAAAGAACCAGCCCCAAGGTAGTGGCATTTGGGTGGCAAGTGGTGGGAAGAAGTTAGAAAGGGTTTGTGGTACACTGATGTAGCTTGAGCTGACAAACTCTGGAGCTTATAAGATGCCCAGGCAGCAAGTAACACAGGACTACTGGGGAGAAATAGGGACCCAAAATAGCTACAGAACCTTGCTGTCAAAGCCAGGTTTGAGACCCCTACCCCCACCCTAGGCCATGGCAGTACGGGGGAGGTGATGCTCTGGCCAAGAGCCAGCAGGAAAATTTCCCAGAGGCCTAGACAGCTCTGAGATGTTCTCACCTGCTCCTGGCAGGGAATACGTGAGAGAAACGTAATCCAGAGGACCAGAGGCCTGACGATGGGAGCAATCAAGAAAGAATAGGTCATCTGGTTCAGCAGAGCTGGTGGAATGCGGACAGAAGAGATGAGGGGGGCTCTGGGAAAGGCTTATCTATCGGGCCAAGCAGATAGGACAGAGCGTAGCGATGCCTCAGTCCGGAAACTTGTCTTTCCACGATTCTGACTGCAAACTGATTGGATGAGAACTGACTCAAATTCAATGTCTAGGTTCAGCGTTGACCTTATGGAGAAATCTGACTGAGTTCTCATCCAGTGCAGTTTGTGACCAGAAATGTGGAAATTTGTGAACTAAGGTACCACTAAAGAAAGGAAGAACCCATGAAGATCCAAAGACATCCAGTAAGGGGGACAATATCAGATCTACCTGAAGAGTACTCAGGCAATAGCAGTCAGGAATGACCTGAACGGATAAGGCAAGCAGGAGCCAGGAGTGACCCAGGGGCACAGTGAGCTGGTGTCTAGGACCTGAGTGACAGAGAGGCCAAGAGGTCCAGGGTCACGGGCTGCTGTCATGTGCTGAGTACTCTGCCTCATTCCTGAAGACAGAGTGACCTCACATGGGGTAAGGATGACCAGCTCATGTTAAGGACTTTAATCTGTATGTTTTTTGATGTTTTATCTTTTTTTTTTTTTTTTTTACATTTTTAAAAGATTTGACAAGTTTTACTTAGCGCAATACACCTAAAAGGAAATCATGATACAATGAGTTTTATATCAAGGCCTCAGAATTTCATACAAACATCAAGACCAAATTCTAAGGTATTGGTATTGCATCTCAAAAATTCCCCATTAACTTAAAAAAAACTTATGTGCCTTATAGGTTATTAAATGAAACTAGAATTAACATGCCAAATATTTCTTTGAATTGTAGACACAGCTCCTATGTTAAACTTTACAAAACAGCATGTCTTTCAACATGCATCCAGACAGTATTCCATGTAATGTATAAGAGCAACATTTAACATAATTCAACTGCTTTAACTTTTATCTTTTTGAGACAGGGTCTCACTATGCAGTTCAAGCTGGCCATGATCTCATTTTATAGCCCAGGCTGGTCTCAAATTCTCAATGATCCTCCTGCCTCAGCCTCAGGAGTGCTGGCATTATAGGCAGGCACCAACACACCCAGCCTATCTGTATGTTTTTAAGAGAAACTGAGAATATAAATTTCTCTCACCTGGGAAATTGCTACATTTCAGAAGCCAAGAAATTCAAACCGTTTGAAACTGTCAGCATGGCAAACTTCCTGGGAGGAAATTGTCTTCCCAGTGCAGCACTAACATGGCAATGTCTCTGAGACCTTTTTGAATTTACTGTAGTGTCCCCAGGGCAGCCAAGAATAGAGCAGAGCAAGAGAGGGAAGATATCTCGCAACAGGCTGGGAAGCTGGGGAGCATTTTCCTTGTCCAATACAAAACCCACTGAAGGTGTGGGAAGGCCTTCTAAGAGCCAGCAGGATACCCAGACCAAGCCTTAGGCCCAGAGGTAACTTACTAGCTTGCTGCTGATCCCCCTTCACCTTGGCTGCAGCCACAGCAGCCTGGACCTCTTCCTTTTCTAGAAGCTCCACCAGGCCCAGCTCCTAAAGAAGGAAGAGATGCCAGGGAAGAGAATCCTCTGAGGCCATGAGCATGCTTTGGGGGCTGCCAGCGGGAGCTCCCAGTCCACCCAGCAGCCTCCTCCTGCAGGCAGACTAGCCTGACTCTCTGTCCCTATGGATACTTTTAACTTTTTTATTGAACCAGTATCTGAATAACAAACATCTAGAATACAAACAAACTGACAAAGTCGGCAGCACTGAAAACAAGATTACCAAACTGAGGCTCTAATTCAGCAGAGGGCACAAACCACTGCCATCTCCCCTCACAACCCGTCAGTGTGAAGGACTCTCCGAGACAGAAGCTGACTAGCCCAGCAGATTAGGCTTTAAAGATGCACTCAGTGCTTCCTGATTACAAGGACTGGCAGTGGTGGCTCCTGAGTCAGAGGCCCTCTCCCACCCTTTGGTCAGAGGCAGTAGGTAACAGGTGGAGACTGACCTGTGCTTTCTGCTCTCTGTCCGAGCTCAGCTGTGCCAGGTACCAGTCAGCATAGTCTCTCCTCAGCCCTTGTAGGGCCAGGGCAGGATCCTGCAGGGCCTCAAGTAGGGCCGCAGAGCTCTGTCGTTCCAGGGCATCATCAACAACCTCTAGAGCCCCACGGACTGAAAAGGCCCAAGACTCCATGATGGTTGTGACAAAATCCTCTTCCTGCCTGCCTGGCTACCAGGCCCTGGTCCCTTGGGATCCTGGGCAACTGGTCCAGGCCAAATTCTATAGCTTCTTTTCCACAGCCTCCCATCTCACCGCCTCAAACCTTGAGAGTATACTGACCATCACAGGAAAATGCCTGCCTATCTTGAGCCTCCCAACTACCCCCACCCCCATCCCCATCTAAGTTCTACATTCTCTTCTCAAGAACACCAGTCCAATTGTCCCCCGGCACCAAGAGCCGAAAGGTCTATCCCTTTGCCTCTGTCCTCCCATAAAAATTCATTTAAACAGAAGCCTCCCACAAGTGAGCCACTTCTCCAGACACTGATGGCCAGAATGCACATACCCGTTGGATTCTGTCTTTCCTCCTGAGGCAAGAGGTGGCTCAAGTGAAGTGACAGGGCTTTCCAAAAGAAGTCATCCCCACACCTTCAAGTGCTGACCCTGCGAATACTTGCAAGCCCCCCTCAGCCAGTCCCTTACCATTGACATGGTTAACGTTGCCCTGGATTTCAGCCTGGGTTAGGTAGTAGTCATACATGTCTTGGCTTCCTCTGTCATCCTGCAAAAACTAAAGGAGAAGAGAACCAATGTGTCCTCTCCCATGCTTCTCTCTCTGTCTATAATGACTTCTTCTGGAGAACTTCCCAAGGCCAAGGTCAATTAGCTCACAAGCACTCTGGGAAACTGTGGTCTAGGCCCCTGACCCTGACAGTTAAGTTAAACCAGCCTCAGGAAGTTCCAGTCCACCCTCACCCCATTCCACATTTCAGATCCCCTTCACGTTTTCCTGAAGGTCATCCCTTGAGATCTTCTTTTCCAGGCTTTTCTTCTGAATTTACCTCATCCTCCTAGGTTCCCCTCCTATTTCTCTAAGACCACTAACAACAGTTTCTCTAATAAACAGCTCTGGAACTGGAAACAGGACAGAAAACAGTCCTGGTTTCACTTGAAACTTTTCAGGTCACTCAACTTTTTGGCCTTAACACTCCAAGACCCCTCTTACATGGTTCCTGGCATTGGCAGCCTTCTCCATCTTGGCCTGGGCCAGCAGCTCCTGGTAGATGGCTGCCAGAGGCTCCCGCAGATTCTCCAGGAGAGCATTGGGATTCTGCAAAGCGGTAAAGGTGTCCTCGACCAGCCCTCGCTCCACTGCCTCATTGATGGCAAGAACAGCTGCATGGACTGGGAAGAAGGGGCCATGGAAACTGGGTCAGGAGGCCAGAAAGCACCCCAGGCCAGAGCACAACCAGCTGCAGACTGCTCAGACATCACACCCTTCGCCATCCTCAGAAGCAGGCAAACCAGGTAACCTGATTGCCCAGCCAGTGAGTAAGAGGTGGCCACAGCCTGTCCAAGCATCAGGAGGCTTAAGGCTTCCCCATGCTCACTACGTCTACTGCTAGCAGGGCGGTAGCTGGTCCCTACCTGCAGCCTCATCCACAGAGAGCTCATTGGCCAAGATGCCCCCAATCTTGCTGAAGGCAGGTAGCTGCAGGCCATATTTGGCAAGCTCAGAGGCCATGTTGCTGAGTTCCTCAGCTGCAAAGACACCACCAGTACTGTCATTCATCAGGCCCAGACCCCCAAGACCCTGCCCAGACATGTGGTTCGGGCAGGAGCTGGGCTTACCTGTGAATTTCACTTTCCCATAGAGATCATGTATCTGAGGAGCCAATCCCAGCCGGAAGAGGAAGAGACTGGAGAAGAATGGAAAGTGTTGGAAGGCACTGATGCCCAGGCAACAGGCTGGCACAGGATAGTACCAAGGCAACTTGTAGATGAAGACCACTCAGGACCTGCCCTCAAGTAATCCCCAATCCACAGAAGAAATGTTATCATGCATCAGCCCAAGACAAGTGCTAATAAGATAAATAAGTTGCGGGAGGCCTGGTGGGCTTGGGAAGGTTTTGTAGAGGACACTTGGCAAGAACAAGTCACAGGATAGTGACAGAGGACAGGACAGGCGCTGTAGGGGACAAGGAGATGGCTCAGTGCAATAAGTCCTTGCTTGAGGAAAGGCGCTGTACGCATAGACCTGCTGAGCCAAGGAACAGAAGCATAAAAGGACATGGGAAGTGAAGGCAAGAAGAGGTGAAATGACCACAAGACCTAGTAGTCCAGTTCCTGTGATACAGCCAGCTAACTGCTGAAGGTTGCTATGAGTAGGACTAAACAGCCCCCACCACTCACACTATGTGGCTTACATATACTACTTTTTTTTTTCTTGTGGTGCTAAGGATTGAACCTAAACCCTTGCACATTTGGACAAGCACTGTACCATGCTATATTCCCAGCCTGTGCATGAACCCTCCACATATATCCTGTTCTGATTCCTTTAACATAGTCTCAGGCTACAGACCCTATACGCTTTGTCCTTTCTCTTCATCCACATTTTTTTTGGCAGTACTGGGGATTGAACTTAGGACCCTACATTTGCCAGGCAAGCACTTATTCTACTGAGCTATTTCCCCAGCCCCCTTCACCCACATTTATGCAACTGCAGTTATGTACATTAACCTAAACACCCATGAACATGAAACTTCACTCCTGACAAGTGCTCTGAGGCCCATGAACAGCAAGCTTTCCTTACTGTTTTGCTATGACTGGCAATCATTGGCCACATCCACTTGGAAACCTGGTGGCAAGCTGAGGGTCTCACCTGAGAGCATGGATGCAGTAGATCACACGGGGCATGTTCTTCTTGTCATAAATGTCTGTGGTCTCTGGGAAGAAGGTCTAGGGGAAAACCAACCTATTGTAACTGGAGACAGCACCAGGTATGGAGAGAGGGTCAGGCACTAGGTCTGCCTCTCCAACCTGAGGTGTGTGGTCCCCTGCTGCCTGGGAACTTCATCAGCCTCCACAACCATTTCCAGTCAGTCCAGTGTTAAAGAGAAAGGTACCTGGGAACATGCTAAGCCAGCACTCAGCTACAGACACATGGTCACATGGCCCCCTAGTTGCCTGGGACAGTAGGTAAGGCTATTAGGCCACAGAACACGGGCCACATCCTCCAGGAAAAACAGGCCCCGTCACTTAGAAACATGGAAAGCTCATGCCCCATGGCGAGCTCTCTGGAGGAGCCACACTCCCAGGAGGGCCCAACAAGACACACATGGCCATGGACCAAAGGCAGCAGGACAAGCCACCCACCTCCAAGCCAAAGCCTTCTGATCAGTGAGAAGCCTGCTAAGAACTGGGTGGCTCCAAATCTATCTTCCCATGTAACTGAGCAACTGTAACGAGGACTAATGCATCTTGGCTACATTTGGGGCAGCAGGCTTCAGTGAGGATACAAAAAACAAAAAAAGAAGAAAAGAAACACAGCCTCAAGGAACTGTTGTCAGTTATATTAGTTTAGGAGATACATACAACCAGGCATGGTAGTGCATGCCTGTAGTACTTGGAGGCTGAGACAGGAGGATCACTGAGTTCAAGGCCAGCTTTGGCTACACAGTGAGTTCAAAGCCTGCCTGAAGTGCACAGTACAATTCTGTTTCAAAAAAACAAAACAAAATGTGGACTGGGGAGATAGTTTGGCACCGCCTGGGCAAGGTCATGAGCTCAATTTCCAGTACCAAAAAAAAAAAAAAAAAAGAGAGAAAGACAAAGGATGAGTGGCTGGGGACTTGTGAATAGTAGAGGTGAGCCACAATCTTGAGACCCAGTATTACCGAAGGCAGTCCAATGTGGGCTATTGCAGACAGCCAAAAGTTGATATTGTCTGTGTGCCGGAAATGCAAGCCAGTTGCCTGAAAGGGAAAGGAGAGAAAAATCAATTTCTACAGTATTCAGTACTCCCTATACACCGAGCCCAGACTATAGCTTAGAGATCAAAGAGAAAAAGGCCAGGGGACCAGAGGCCCTTACTCTATGGACCCCCCAGCCAAGGACAGAGAACTCTAAATCACCAGGAGTGGATGCCTCAGCTGGTAAGCTTTCCTAGAAAGGGGGTAGGGGAAGGTCCTAGAGCAGGAAGAGGAGAGGAGGGTGGGTTGGCTAGAGCACAGAGAAGGGGCACATGCCCAGGAAAGATCTTTCAGAGGGGTTAACCCTACATGCTTTTAAGTGTAGAGCATGGGTAGAAGAATCTACAGGCAGTTGGTTTCTCAGAACCATTTTTTTGGGTGGTGCTGAGGTTTGAGCCCAGGGCCTTACACATGCTAGGCAAATGCTCTGCCACTGAGCTACAGCCCCAGGCAACCAAAGCCACCCCTTTTTTTTTTGAAAAGCCATCTTAAAACCCACCCAACAGGCAAGGAATATAGCTCAGTGGCACAACTGCCTGCCAGGCAAGCACAAGGTCGTGAATTTGACTCCTGGTACCCAAAACAAAAAAACTAAAGAGCTGCTCCTAGCTGCTAACGGATAATACACAGAAACATGACCGGGAGACACTGACTTTTTATTTTAAAAGATTTTGATACATACAGACTGTGTAAGTTGGGCTTCGCATGCAGGCATGGTGCTTTAATCATGTGTACCCTCTCACTCTCCCTTCTCTCCTGCTGCAGTCCCTGGACCCCTTCCCATTCCCTAGTAGTCCCTATTTTCTTTTCAGAAGAGACACTGGTTAATATCTGCTGTCCCAGAGCACTGATTAATAGTAACTGCTTTCCTCCTTTAAGTTGTCCAGACTTGGACAATACAACATATGGCCACCGACACACTTGGTTGCAGAGAAGGAGTAGCTAGAGGAAGAGGGCACTGGTGGAATATATAATGCCTACCTGGTAGCGCAGTTGTTCCACATCATAGATCTTCTTAAGGGGGACCACAGAGGGCGCAAAACAGTGGCCCAGCTTGGCCAGCAGCACCCCATTCCGAAGGCTTTCCTCCAACTCCACTGGGGAAGGAAGCTCCTCCTTTAGGCAGGCCTCCATCCAGCTGCAGGCATGAAAGCACCTCTCACTCTCTGGCAGCCATGTTGGTTTATTCCAACTGCATGATTTGTCTCTTTCTTTCCTGGAGTGGACCCTGAGCCTCTTCTACCTCTTGTTCCTGTTCTCCACCCCCAACCCCATCATTGTATGGCTCTCTTTACTTCCTCTCTGGCTGCCTCAAACACCTGGACTGACCAACTCTGGGCTCCAAAAGTCTGCCCTATGAATCCTGCAGCCGCCCATCTTTAGTGAGCCTTACGTAGATTCTTAGAATCAGAAGGCTCATTTTCTTTTTTTTTTTTTTTTTGTCTTTTTTTTGAGACAGGGTCTCACTATGCAGTTCAGAATGGTCTTACGCTCACTTTGTAGCTCAGGCTGGTCTCGAACTCACAACAATCCTCCTGCCTTAGCCTCCCGAGTGCTGAGATTACAGGCATGCGCCACCAGGCCCGGCTAGAAGGCTCATTTTCTACACCATCTCCTTTACATCTCTTCTGAGCCTCAGCTGCACAATATGCAAAATGACGGTAACACCACCCAGACTTCCTGCAGCAGTGGGCAACTGCAGGATCAAATGAGCTATTGCATGTGAAAACACTTTTTTTTTTTGAAGCAGGGTCAGGCAGGCCTTGTGCTCACTTTTGTACCCTGCAGGCTGGTCTTTAGCTCGCAGCAGTCATCTAGTCTCAACCTGCCAAGTGCTGGGATTACAGGCGCACCTCCATGCCCAGTTCACTTTTTGTCTGAGACAGGGTCACACTATACAGTTTAGGCTGGCCTTGAGCTTCCTCTGTAGCCTAGACTGGTCTTGAACTCGTGATCCTCCTGGCTCAGCTTCAGGTGTGTGCCACTATCCTCAGCATGAAAACATTTTAAGGATAAATGTATAAAATTCATTATTGTTGGTAGGTTTACAAGGGAGAGAAAGAAGTTTCTCTGATGAAATCTCCTAATTTCCTTACGGAGTAAGTCTACAAGAAAGTAAGAAGCAGCCTATTTCCTGTCTGCCCTGCCACAGAAACTTGATCTTCTATCTGCTCCATCCTAATTTTTGGGAAAACATTAAAAATAGACTATTGGGCAGAAGGAAAGAATTAAGTATTTATTCAGCTCCTCTCAGACAAACTTCATTGTGGGGTAACCAGAGAGCCCTGAGATGATACAAGAAAGTTTTTATTTTTAGAAAAGTATTTCAGGTAACTAATGAAACAATGATGGAATTAGAAAATAGTCATTTTGAATTCCTGGTAAGAGGACCAATAATTGAGGAAGGCATTAGACGAAAGGTTAATGGGGAATCTTATCACATAGACATTAGGTTATCACCTGAATTCCCAGACTTAATTCCACTGACAATGGGAGGAGCAGTCAAGTGTGCCACCTATGAGAAGTGATAGGGAACACACACCGCTGCCGATGAAGTCTTCTTGTCAAACAAGTTGCACCTGAATCCAATCAAGCCTTTACAGCCAACATCCATTTACAGGAAATGTGTGGCTTAAAGGAACAAGTTGAATGACACAAGGAAGCAAATAAAGTCAGGATGTAGGATGTTCTACCAGAAGTGATCCCGTTTAAGTCAATGACATAAAAAATGAAAGGGGGGGGTAGCCACTCTACATTAAAGAAAACTTAAGAGACAAGTGTGATAAGTGAGCTTTTTTAGATCCTTATTTGAATGAGCCATGTGAAATATCAGACTTTTTTTTTTTTTACATCAGGACAATTTGAAAATGGCCCAAACACTGATCTTGTAGGGGGATGTACAAATACTCTAGTTAGGTATTATGTGGTTATGTAAGCAAATGTCCACAGACTTCAGGTATGTTTTGAAGGACACGGGGGATAAAAGGATGTCGTGTTTGGAATTTGCCTTAAAGAAAACAGAGATGTAGTGCCAGCCTAATAGCTCAGAGGACTAATGTGCCTGCTTAGGCAGAGCGACTCACCAAGCCATGCCAGCCCCACCCACGGGGCACACTGACACCGCAATTGAGATTGGATGTGGTGGTGCACACTTGTAATCCCAGCACTTGGGAGACTGAAAACAGAATCATTACAAGTCCGATCTTTGTGGTGAAACCCTGTAGACCCTGTCCTAAATACAGAAAAGAAAGCAACAAACAAACAAAAAAATCCCCAAACCAGAAGATGCTATTTCAACTTGTCCTTTCACATAGCATGGGCCCTTGCCCTGTGGCACTGGCTTCCAGGGCAGCTGTCTGGGATGGGGAGGGGGAGACAGGCAGAGCAGGGAGAATCCATCTTTCTGACTGCTCACCGCTTAGCTTCTTCCAGCCGACACAGGTACTGATAAGCGACATTCTGCCGCCTCTGCTCATCCATCTCCTCAGCTGTGAGGCGTTCATCTGAGGGGAGACCAGTAAAGGGAGAATTTGACAGGGGCTTCAGCTCTGAGACTCCTTAAAGCTATTGCTTGAGCTGGGAGCAGTGGTATTGTAACACTATTACTGCAGATTTAAGTTCAGCTTGAGCCACACAGTTCTCTCTCAAAAAAAGACTTCAGTACACAAACTTGCCCAAAGACCTGAAGCATCTCTCTTCATTCAAGACAACCTTTATCAGAGGCCTCCTCTTTTTTTCTCCTCAGTTAACTTCGTATCCTCTTCCTCCCTCCTAAGATTATGTCAACATCTTCCCACAGTGCTGTCTAGCAGGTGTCCAGAGCCTCTTCCTTGGCTAGTAACTTAACTCCTTTTCTTTTCTTTTTGTTTTGGTGGAACCGGGGACTGAACTCAGGCCCTTGCACTTGCCAAGGAAGCGCTTACTTCACCAAGCCATCTCCCCGGCCCCCGTTAATCCCTTTTCTTATCCCTGGTTAAAATGGGTTCTCTGAGAACTGAACCTGTGTCATCCTCATTAGGTGCTTGGTCAGAGGCTGGGTTAACAGATTAAACTAGTACTCCACTCAACAATTATTCATTCATTAAATACATTTTTTTTCCTCAGGCCAGAGTTGTTGGACTTCTACCATTAAGAAATACAGAGACTAACATTAGAAGAAAAATTAGTAAGTAAATAACTCCAGTGTAATGTAATAAGTGCAGTCATAGAATGTAAGTGAAATCTACAGAAGCAGTAGAGAAAGTGAAGGAGTCTACCTAAGAGCTAGGTTTTTATTATTATTATTATTATTTTTTTTTTTTTTGTGGAACTGGAGATTGAATCCAGGGTCTTTGCATTGAACTACACTCTCAGGCCAGCTCGCTCACTCACGTTTTCTCTCTCTCTCTCTCTCTCTCTCTCTCTCTCTCTCTCTCTCTCTCTCACACACACATACACACACACACACAATTTAGGAACTTAGGTGGCCTGCAGAGATAGAGCTTGTTCAATCTGTCCTTGACTCAGCACTCAAGAGTATGACTCTCACTTTTTATCCTATTTCCAGTAAGATTTGGAGACGGCAGGGCTTATTTGAATTGGCAGTTAAGAAAGTTAGCACACACACACACACACACACACACACACACACACTTTCAAGTACAGATCTGAAACCACTGGCCAACTGCAGGAAATCCAGGATTCCTCTGAGGAGGTGTACAGGGAACAAGCGTTGGTTGTTAAGCATGGAAAATAAACCAGTAAGTGAATGACCTCACCTCAGAGTTATGGACTGAGATGGGCGGGACTTTGTACACACACACATACACAGTGCCTTATGAAAGAAAAAAAAAAACCCCACAAAATATTCTTCCAGCCTCTCCTAGGCTAAAACTAGCTTTCCTTCAAGAACTGGGTGGACATGGACTTTGCTCTTTGAATCCTAATGTAGGAGGGACAGTGAAGGAAGAGGAGCAGGTTTTGCTTTTAACTCTTGATAGGATGGAAGCCTCTGTGCCTTTCCTTCCTTTCACCTCCAGCCCCTTCCTCTCCCTCTCTCTAACCACAGGGCTGCTAGTTATAAATGCAGGCAACAGGCTGGAACCCAGGCCTACTGGAGTTGAAGCTGTTGGGTAGAGCTTAGGACTTTGCATTTTAACATCTTAGACATTGCAGGCACTCTGTGTTTGAGAGGAATTCTTTTCTGTTTTGCCATTTTTGTTTGTGGTGATACTGGGGATTGAACCCAGGGAGCTCTGTCCTCCCTCCCCAGGCCATTTTTAGTTTGTTTTTTGAGACAGGTTCTCACTATATATAGGTCAGCCTAGCCTTGAACTCACTATGGGGCCCAGCTGCTCAAATTTATAGCAATCCTACTGCATTAGCCTGTGGAATGTTGGGATTACAGGCAGGTGCCATCAGCCCTGGCTTATTTCATTTTAAGACAGTGTCTACCTGACTAGTTATTTGCTCAAGCTGGCCTTGAACTTTCCATCTTCCTGCCTCAGGCTCCCATGGGTTCACAGGCCTATCCACCACACCCAGTCAGTTTGGACCTCTTTTGTTTGTTTTTGTTTTTTTGAGTCAGGGTCTCACTTTGTGGTTCAAATGGCCTTGAGCTCACTACATATTTTAGGCTGGCCTCGAATTCAAAAGATCCTCCTGCCTCAGCTTCCCCAAGTGCTTGGGATTACAGTCGTGCGCACCCAGGGCGGGCTTCCAAGGGGCATCTCAAAGTACAGGTGTTCCCGAGGTCCCTTTAGGAGTCGTGCTTCAGGGCAGTGCTTGGTAAGTGCAGTAACCGTAAGTAACCCCGGTTTGAAGGGCCATCTAGACCACCTCGCATAATCTCCCAGCCCTGGAGGCCCAAAATCTGGAAACAAAGAGATAACTGTTCGAAAGGTGCGAAGTGGGAACTGCACAGGGCTCCTGTTCCCTCTACACGGAGCAGACCCCCGCCCCACCCGCCCACCCATGATGACAAACCCCCTCTAACCGCATCCCGACAGTCCCCCCTCTCGGGCCCTTCTAACACTCACAGGCCTTTCGACCCGGGCGAGCTCCTCGGCCTTCCATGTTGCTCCTTCCAGGTTTGAATCTCCCGCCGCTGGGCCACCGCCCCTCTCCGTCGCCACCCTGGGAAAGGCTACTTCCGGTCCTCGGCGCAGGGAACTCTGGGGGTTGTAGTTCTGGGAGGCTTGCAGTGGGTAGGAAGGGAGAGCACCAAGGCTGGGGAAGGGGCATCCAAGGCTGGGAAGGAGCTCCTGCTCACACCGAATACGCTGAATCAGGCAATGACTTAATTTGCTGTTCCTCTAAGGCCCCTTCTTTGCCAAACGGATCGCATTCTGGGCCAGCTTGGTGCTGTGCACTAAATCAAGTGGTGGATACACATGCAAACATTGTTAGAGGAGCTGGGGAGATGGCTCAGAGGGATAAGCACTTCCTTGGCAAGAGCAAGGGCCTGAGTTCAATCCCCAGTTCTGCAAAAAAAATACTAAATAAATAAATAAATAAACATTGTTAGAAGCGGGGATGTGGCTCATCAGCACAGCGCCTACCTAGAAAGCACAAGGTCCTAAGATTAATTCTTGGTACTCCGAAAGCCAAAACCTTTTAGCGGAGAACAAAGTTCAGCCAGAGAGAAGCAGGAAGGGAGTCTCAGGGCCAAGTCAGGCCCTGACCTACAGTACTGAGATGGATGGGGTCAGGTAAGCAGTAGCAGCCCAGGAACACTAGACATTAGGTCAGAGGCAGATCCATGTCTTAGAAAGATCCCTCTTAACAGCAGGGGCTTGGAGGAGGAATGAGGCTGGGGACAGGGACCATATAGGAGGCTATGGCAGTAGCATAGATGAGAAATAAAAAAGACCTGAACTAATAAATAAATTCAACAACTGTGCTGAAAAATATTTTCAGGTACATTTGCTAATAGGTTTCCTTCCTCTGCTTTTTCTCTCTTTATCCTTCTCTAATGCTCCTTACAAAGTCAGGCAGCTAGGCTGTCAGCATCAGAGCAGAATGTGAAGGAGTAGAAAACAGAAAATAGCCAAAGGTACAGCCCGTAGAGGAACAGAGAAAATTCGAGGTTGAGACAAAACTGGGCAAACAAAATAAGATAAAGAGAGTATTCTCTTATAGACCAGAATGGATTCCCCTGGCCTCTCACCAGCTAAAGGAATTAGAGATAGTCTGGATATTGGTGGCTCCTGGTAACAGGTTTCCCTTTCCTTGATTCCTAGGAAGGCCTTTGGGAATACTAGACCCTAAGAAGAAAGAGTCTTAGTAACTTTTATCACTGTTGAGACAAAAATACATGACATCCAAAGTTAAAAGAAGAGTTTTCTGGTTGGAACCATGGAGGGTGTAGAAGAGAAGAAAAAGAAGGTGCCTGCTGTGCCAGAAACCCTTAAGAAAAAGTGAAGACATTTTGCAGAGTTGAAGATAAAGCACCTGAGAAAGAAGTTTGCCCAGAAGATGCTTCATAAGTCGAGGAGGAAGCTCATCTATGAAAAAGCCAAGCACTATCATAAGGAGTACAGAGAGATGTACAGAACTGAGATCCGAATGGATCTCAAGAGCAAGAAAAGCTGGCAAGCTCTATGTCCCTGCAGAGCCCAAACTGGCATTTGTCGTCCAGATCAGGGGCATCAATAGTGTGAGCCCAAAGGTCCGCAAGGGATTGCAGCTTTTTCAACTTTGCCAAATAGTCAGCGGTACCTCTGTTCAACTCATCAAGGCTGCAATTAACATGCTGAGAATCGTGGAGCCACTCATTGCATGGGGGTGCCCAAACTTGAAGTCAGTAAATGAACTAATATGTAAGTGTGGCTATGGCAAAATCAATAAGAAGTGACAGATGATTCATTGATTGCTCATTCTCTTAGTAAATATGACATCATCTGCATGGAGGGTCTGATTCATGACATCTATACTGCTGGAAAATGCTTTAAAGAGGCAAACAACTTCCTGTGGCTGTTCAAGTTATCATCTCCATGAAATGGAATAAAGAAAAAAACACCCATTTTGGGAAAGGTGGAGGTGCTAGAAATAGGGAAGACCAGATCAGCAGGCTTATTAGAAGGATGAACTCAGGTGTCTACCATGGGGTTTTTATGATTTGGTCAGTTAACAAAGTATCTGCTTCCAACTTGAATAAAAAAAGTTAAAAGAGGACAAGTTTGTTGCAATTCACAGTTCATAGAATTTTCAATTCGTAGTTGGCTGGCTTCAAGGCAGGGAGGCATCGCAGAGGAGGAACAATTACGGAAGGCAGAGAGCAGAAAGAGAGAAAGCAGTAAAGTAGTGAAGCAGCATGAGATGACAGCAGCCCTCTTTCTGTCCCTTACATTCTGTCCACGCTACCTCCCAGGGTGGACTTTCCCTTTATTCACCCCCAGAAATATGTCAAACCAATCAATGAACCAATTTAGTAATCACTCATCCTCAATCATAGAATAAGACAGTTGACCCAGCATCACACACTCTACAACTAGCCACCTCTGAAAAGCCCCACCTATGACTGCATGAGACTTTCTGGGGACACCTAGACACGAACTATAACAGAAGGGTTGCATAATGAGAGAGGAAGCTGGGTGTGGTGGCGCACCCCTGCAATCCCAGCCCTAGGGAGGCAGGAAGCAGTGATGAATGTGGGCTGCATAGTGAGACCCTGTCAGAAAAAAAAACAAACCCAAAAAACAAACAAACAAAAAAAAACTTTTAGCCGGGTGTGGTGGCACATGCCTGTAATCCCAGCACTCGAGAGGCTGAGGCAGGAGGATTCTTGTGAGTTCGAGACCAGCCTGAGCTACAAAGTGAGCTTAAAGACAGCCTGAACTGCATAGTGAGACCCTGTCTCAAAAAGACAAAAAAAAAAAAAAAA
>PVKA01015331.1:0-11829 GCA_004027165.1 Ctenomys sociabilis
AAAAAAAAAAAAAAAAAAAAAAGAGTTTAGCCAAGGTAAGTTTTGCTGGGTTAACAATTTATAAAGCTGTGGCCTTGATAATCTGACAATACAAATAATAAAGAAAATTTGAGCCTAAAAATGGCATATTTTTTCACTCAGAATATTTTTAATGATGCACATTTAAAAAGTATTTACCTTAGAAATTGTTCTGCAATCCAGATATACAACAGCTTGGAAAACAACATTTAGAAAACAAAAGCCAATGTAAAAAGACAGAGTAAGCAACCACAAGAGTACAGGTTTTCAAGGCTCAGATTCTATAGTTTTCTTACTGCATCATCAGTATCAGAAATCTGCTGCTTCAGCTGGCCACTGCTCCGGATTTAAAAGAAATACCTTTTTTTCTTGGTTTTATTTCACCTTCTGGATCCATCCAATATTCTCTAATATTAATTAGAGCTTTCCCCTTGAAGTCCCAAACACTGATGTATCTCATTTTCCCAATCTGAAATATGTTATCACCTCCGCTGCTGCTGCTCTGCTTAGGAGATGACAGAGCTCTTGAAGTTTCATTGGTCTTCTACTGTTTTACAGCTTTTCTGGAACAACTTGCTTTTTCCTCTTTAACTTTTTGTCAACTTCACTGTCAGAATCACTGCCTGAAGAGCTTAAAGAAGCAAGTTTCTTTGAATTAGGCATTGCTCCACTGTTGCAGTCAACAGCCTCCTGCTCACCTGAGAATGTTCATTTGTTCTTAATTCCAGATAATCCCAAACACAGTAATACTATATAGTACCCAACCCTCCAAAGGAAGCTATTTTTGGACACTTTAAGCTCACTTACTTAGCACTTACCTAGAATATATGAGGCCCTGGATTCTATAGTCAGCTCTGTAACAAAAAATGTAATACAAAGGAATCTATTTGTATTTGCTGTTCCTTCTTCAGTCCCAATTCAGGAGTCATCTTTAGCTCCAGTTGCAGACACATGAATGCTTGGATGACTTGGCCTTGTATTCCATAACCTTATGATTTCCCAATGCCTCCTCTCTTTGCTTCCCCTTGCAGCTCCTGTCTCAAAGCCCACAGTGACAACTGACAGTAGTTATGGCTTCACTGTGCCCCAAGGAATGAGAATTAACCTTCAATGCCAGACTTGGGGTTCTCCCCCCATCAATTATATCTGGTACAAGGAACAAACTAATGACCAGAAACCCATTAAAGTATCAGCTTTGAGTACTTTAGTCTTCAATCCTGCAGTGGTGGCCAACTCAGGATCCTATTTTTGTACTGCCAAGGGCCGTGTTGGCTCTGAACAACGCAGCAACACTGTGAAGTTTGTAGTCAAAGGTGAGTAGTCTTCCCCCCAGGTAAGCATCTTAACAGAACAGATATACCTCCCTCATGCCAAAGAAGGCTTAGAAAAGTGGAGTCCTGGCTAATCAGTGATTATGCAAACACAAACACACATACACACATGCACACACATATAATATCAGAATCAAAGACAACAGAGTTTCAGAAAATGCCTATCACATAAGGATGGTAATATGATATTTTTGTTAGGTACCTCATATTTGCCAGACACAAAGTTTGAGAATTTGGCAAACATTTCCCAACTGAAACCTCACAAATGGTTAGCATACTTTTGTTTTTGTGGTGGTACCAGGAATCGAACTCAGGACCTTGCATTTGCCAGGCACTTATTTTCCAGGTCACTTATTCCAGTGAACTTTCTCTCTGGACTCATTGCTCTTATTTTATAGAAAGAAAACAGAAAGGGCAATCTACTGGGTTATGGGCTCACAGCAAGGAAGTGTAAATCCAGATTTGCACTCAGATTTTACTCTTTTACACTGTATCTGATTGTTTCCTGTGGTTGAATCTTCCTGAATAACCTTTGGAAGCTGTTCCTTTTTGGAGATTTTTTTCTTTTGGTTATTTTGTTTCTTCGATTGGCTTTTTATTTTTTAAGAAAAGCCTAAACTTTTACATATTTTCTTTCATTTATCCCATCCCCCTAAAAATTCTCACACTAGAAAGTTATATGGACACTGATTCATCTCTCCAAAAGTCACATTCTAGTCAAGCGGCAAGGACACTGATATTTCAGTACATGCATGCAGCATTCAATGATCAAAATGCAACCTCCTTTTACGCACCTTCACCCCTATATACAATTTATAACCTTTATTAACTACAATTCTACATCCAGGTTGATCAGCAAGATCAAAGATTTGCATTTCATAAAGAGACAAATTCAATGTTCTTATCTCTTCTGAGTTATTTAGCATTTATTGACTATCAACTTTATATCACTAAGTTATTCAGTCCAAGAGTGCAAGTTCTGCTTACTTCATGGATACTTCACACAGTCCATCAAAGTAACCAGTACATAGAATATTTTTAAATACATGAATATTTTTAAATACATGAACAAAATATATTACCACTTCACCTTCAAAATTTTCTCAAACTTTTGCCAAAATTATTTTCCTAAAACTTCAACTGAAAAATGCTCACTCCCTTTCTTAAAAACCCTGTGGTACTCCTTGTGAATCTTTCCATCAAAAGAGAAAGCCCCAAAGATTTTGAGTGTATACTCAACCTTTCTAGTCAACCTTATTTTCCTATGTATCTCACCACATCTCAAACATAGCATATTGTTATGTCTGCCTGTGATGTTCTTCTGATCTTCTTGGTCTAAAGAAATTTTACTAACCTTTCACTCATATTCTCTTTTTGTATTAAACTATATTTCACACACAAAAAGATTCAACAGCTTTTGATACATACTTCCTTGGTTCACATGGTTGTGCAGCCATCATCATGATCTCATTTTAGAACATTTCATTTGCCCTAAAACACCCCTAAGGTGGTCATTTCCACTCCCCTAGTCCCCCAAACCCCAGAAGACACATATCAGCTTTCTCTTTCTATAGACTTTCCTTTCTGTATAGTTCACACAAACTGAATCACAAAATGTAATCCTCTTTGCTCATTTTTGTTACTTAATACAATATTTTCAAAGTTCATTCATGCTGCAGCATGTATCAATAAATCATTGTCTATTACTGAAAAATAGAGCATTACATGACTCTTCCATATTAGTTATCCAATTTTCAGTCAATGGCCACTTGGATTGTAGCTACATTTTGGCCCTATGAATGAATAAACATTATGAATAAACATGTAAAAATTTTTGTGAGCATATATTTTCAATATCCATAGATATATGACTAAGAGTAGAATAGCTAAGACCCTAAAAGTTCTAAACTCTTTCCAAAAGTAGTTGTCTTATTTTATTTATTTATTTTTTATTTTTTATTTTTTTGGTCTTTTTGAGACAGGGTCTCACTATGCAGTTCAGGCTGGCCTTAAGCTCACTTTGTAGCTCAGGCTAGTCTCGAACTCACAACAATCCTCTTGCCACAGCCTCCCGAGTGCTGGGATTACAGGCATGCGCCACCACGCCCGGCAGTTGTCTTATTTTATTTTCCCAGCAATAGTATATGAATGCCAACTTCTCCACTTTCTCAGCAATATTTTGTTTTATTGTTTTAAATTATAGTCATACTAGTACATGTGGCATGGAATTTCACTGTGGCTATGACTTAGATGTCCTTAATGATGAACACTGTTGAATGATTTTCATACACTTGTTGGCCATTTATATGCCTTATTCTCATTTGTATGCCTTATTTTTATACATATTAATGAAATTCAGTGTGATGTTTTGACACATGCGTACAGCACACACTGATCAAAATGCAAATTCCATTTATTCACCTCCAGCTATGCACATCATTTCCAACCTCTTTTAATTACTAGTCTGTATTCTTGTTGACATTTTTAATATTTTGTGTGAGAGAAGCCATGTAATATTTTTTTTCTGTGTCTGAGTTATTTTACTTAACAGAATATCTTCCGGTTCTATCAATTTTGCTGTAAATGAAAGGATTTCATTTTTCTGCATGAATATATAATATTCTATTGTATATATATATATATATATATATATATATATATATATATATATATATATATATATATATATATATATCACATTTTTTTTTGCAGAACCAGTGATTGAACTCAGGCCCTTGAGCTTGCCAGGCAAGCACTTATTCTCATGAGCTATACCACATACTTTTTATATATGCAGCTATTGAGAGACCTCCTAGCCTGCTTCTATATATTAGCTATTGTGAATGGTACCATGATAAACATTGAAATGCAGATACTTCACCACTTCATTGATGACATTTCTTTTGGAAATGTGCCCAGAAGTGTGATCTTTGAATCATACAATAGATTTATTTTTATGTTTATTTTTTGAAAAGCCTCCTTACTGTTCTTCATAATTATGATACAAATTTACAATTCATTCAGAGGTATATAAAAGTTAGTTTTTCTTAACTTTTTTGACACCATTTATCATTCTTTGTTTTTCTGATAATAACTTTTACAAATGAAGTGAGGTAATATCTCATTTGTACTTCCCTGATGGTTAAAGACAATGAATAGTTTTTCATAAATTTGCTGATCATTCATATTTTGGTGAAATTTTTCTTCTGATCATTTAACCATTTTAATTGAATTATTTGGTATTTTTTCACACATTTTTAGTTTCATATATATTCTGAATACTAACTGTATTTTTCTATGAGTAGTTGAAAAATATTTTCTCCCATTTTTTGTCTTCTCTTTACTCTGTTGATAGTTTTCTGTGCTGTACAGAGTCTTTCTAGTTTGACGAAATCCTATTTGTCAAAGTTTGCTTTTGTTTCTAGTCCTTTTGGGGTTTTATCCTGAAGACAGTACCCGTCTTAATATATTTCCCCATTTTGCATCTAGCAGTTTCAGAGATTCAGGTTTTACATTTAAGTTTTCAATCCATCTTGAGTTAACTTTTGCACAAGTTGAGAGATAGGGGTTAAGTTTAATCTTTCATCCAAGTAGTAACCAGGCCTAAACCTGCTTAGCTTCCAAGATCAGACAAGATCAAATGAATTCTGGGTGGTATGGCTGTAGACAAGTTTAATCTTGTACATATGAATATCTTGTTTTCCAGGCACCATTTATTAAAAAGATTGTCCTTTCTGTAATGCATGCATTTGATAACTTTGTCCTGAATCAGTTAAATTCAGATGTGTGATCTTATTCTTGAGTTTTGCATTCTGCTCCATTGGCGTATGTGTCTATTTTTGTACCAGAACTTGCTGTTTTGGTTACTATGGTTCTCTCACATGTCTTTAGGTCAGTTACGGTGATATCTCCAGACTCCTGTAAGAACTGCCTATCCAAATATTTTAGTCTTTGTTTAAATTGCATTGTTTGCCATTTTGTTGTTGAATTGTACCTTAAATATTTGGAATACTAGATCAATATCAAATATAGTATGTGCAAATATTTTATATAGTGTCTTTTCACTTCCTTGATATTTTCCCTAAAACAAAAAAAAAAAAGCACTGTTGATGAAATCTAACTTCTCTGTTTTTATTTTAATAACTGTACTTTTGGTGTCATATCTGAAAATTATTGCCTAACCCAAGTTAACAAAGATTTACACCCATGTTTTCTCCTTGCTGTTTTGTTGCTTTAGTTCTTTTATTGCACAAATGCATTTAAGTTACTTTTAATATTAACTCAACCTTGACGTTTGCAACAACATGGATGAACCTGGAGTATTGTATTATTTTTATGGTACTAGAATGGAATTGCTTTGTAGTATCATTTTTTGGATTGTTCAGTGCTAATATGTAGAAATAAAACCAATTTGTGTATTTTTATCTTTTTCCCTGAAGATTTCACTAACTTATTTGTCAAGTTTAATCATTGCTATTTGTTTCTTTAAACATTTCTTATATCTCATCACATTATCTATAAATAGACATAATTGTATTTCTTCTTTCCCTGGTTAGGATACTAGAGCAATCTCGGGGTACTATATATGATAGTAAGGATTTTTTTGTAGATACCCTTCATAAGATTGAAAAAGTTTCCTCTGTTCCTAATCTATTATTTTATCATGTAAGTGTATTGCTTTGTGTTAAATATTTTTGCTTTGTTTAGTGTAATTAATGGGTACTTAATAATACCAGTTGGTTTTATGTATACTTATTTTTGAATGCTAATCTATGCTAATATATCCTTCAATCTTGTTATAATCCTTTTGATAGTCTGCTGAATTTGATATGCTAGTATAATTAAGGGTTTTGTATAAAGATTCACAAAGAATATTGGTTCTTAGTCTTTGTATATTTTTGTCTGCTTGGTATCAGGGCAGTACTGGTCTTGTATATTGAGTTGAAAAATATTATTCATGCATCTTGAAAATAATTAGTGAAGATTTGGCATTAATTTTTGTAGTATTTGATAGAATTCATCAGTGAAGCCACTTGAACTTTTACATTTCTTTGTGAGTAACTGTTTGATTAGCAACAAAATACTTTTGCTTTATTAAACTTCTGTGGTGCCAAGCTTGCTATTTCTTATTCAGAAATTATTTTCAATTATTTACTTTTCATTTCATTTCATTATGGTTAAGGAATATGAATATTATTTTAATTCTTTTAATTTTACTGAGATATATATTCTGGATAGCTCTGTTAGTTGTAATTAATTCATAGTGTTTTTCAAATCTGCACCTTCTTTTCTTATCATCTATCTAGTTGTTCTGGCCATAATTGAAAGTGAGATGTTAAACTCTAGGACTATTATTGTTAAATGTACTATTTCTTTCTTCTTAGTCTTATGAATAGAAAGTAGAGATTATGACACAGCTATGAACTGCTTCGCTGAGTTAAAAATATGGTATAGTAGGCAAGAGAGTTATTTGGCAAAGACTAGGAAATTTATTGATTACTGATATTTTAAAAAATATCCCTACAATTATTAGCTGGCCACTAAACTAACCAAGAAGACTTCAGTGGCCATCCATGATAATATGAAAGACTATACTGAATTAATCCATAAATTAACTGAGCAAAACAAAGTAAAAAAAAAAAAAAAAAAAAACTTACAGCAAGCTAAGTCAACAAGCCTTAGAGAAGGAACGGATAAAGTTTTCAATGTTACCCTATTATATTATTCTAAAAGTCTCATTTACAGCTACAAGAAATGTAAGACATACAAAGAAATTATGAAGTATATCCCATTAAGAGGTAAAGAAGGGGCTAAGGAAATTGCTCAGTAGAATAAGCCCTTCCTTGGCAAGTGCAAGGGCCTGAGTTCAATCCCCAGTTCCACAAAAAAAAAAAAAAAAAAAAAAAAAAGGCAAAGAAAAAGTCTTGTATCAGTTCTCTCATCAGTTCTTTCTTTTTTGCTTGATGAATTTGCAGGCTCTGCTTTTAGGATATACATATATAATTCAATTGTCCTAATAAATGGGCCTGGCATGGTGGTGCATGCCTGTAGTCCCAGCACTTGGAAGGCTGAGGCAGGAGGATTGTTGTTAGTTCAAGACAAGCTTGAGCTACAAAGTGAGCTGAAGAACAGCCTGAACTGCATAGTGAGACCCTGTCTCAAAAAGACATTAAAAAATTTTTAAAAAATAAAGTATTGGTTTTTCTAATTCTAAGTTGCTTTTTATCTCCTGAAACAGTATTTTTGATAGTTTCTCCATCCTTTTACTACAAAATTGTTTTTGTCTTTGAAGCCTAAAAATATATTTAGATTGTTGGCTGTTAATCCACTCTAAAAATCTCTGCCTTTAAATATTAGAGTCTTTCCTATTTCAAATAAGGTAGGATTTATTTCTACTAGTTTTCTATTTTTCTCTATATAATATGTCTTTCTTCTTTCATTAGTGACATCTTTGTTATTCAATAAATGATGTCAAATTTATTATGTAATTCCTTTATTTTTAACAATATGTTTTGTGAGGTTTCCATGCGGATTATGATTAATTTCTAATTTGCATTTGAGTTTGAATTTATATCAGTTTAATTCCTTTAATGTTGTTGTTACATCTTTATATATTATAACGAAATCACCAAAGATTATTTCTTTATGCACTTTTTTTGGATAACATTTAGCCTTAAACTCCTGAGCTCAAGAAATCCTACTGCTTCATCCTCTTAAGTAGCTTTAAACATAGCCATATGCCACTGATTTCAGCTTTATGCAGTGTATGTTAAATCAGATAGGAAAGATATATTTATGCTCCACATTTATGAAGCAGATCTGTTTAATTTTTTAATATTAGTTTGTGTTACTATGTAATATCCTTTTAGTGGGGCATAAAGAATATTGTTTGTTTGGTTGATTGATGGGTTTTGACACAGGTTCTCACTTTAAAAACCAGATTGATATTACACTTATTGTGTAGCCCAGGGTGGCCGCAGACTCACTATCTGCATGCCTCAGCCTTCTGAGGTGTCCCATCTGTCTCTAAGATTTTGTTCATTTTTTAATATATTTCCACCTCAATTCCACTAATAATAATTTCAGTTATATCTTGAATTTTACAGATGCTTTTATTCTCTCAGCTCAAATCTGCTAGTAGTTTCTTTTTTCCACCTAATAACATTTTCTTTTTGTTTATTGTGCTTTTCAACTGCAGAATTTCTACTTGGCTCCTTTTTATAACATCAGTCTCTTCATTGATATTTTTATATTTCTTGAGTCATTACACTTATTTTGTTAGTTAGGTACTTTTTGCAATTTTAACACACTTAAATTGTTTCATCTATTAAATCCACTATAGTTTTTTCCTCAAGGACAGTTTTTACTTACTGACTTTTTCTGTACCTCCTAATGGGATATACTTTATAATTTCTTTGCATGTCTTATATTTCTTGTAGCTGAAAATGAGACTTTTAGAATAATATAATACACTAACATTGAAAATCTTATCTGTCCTTTCCCTAGGGCTTGTTGTTGACTTAGCTTGCTCTAATAGTTTCATTTTTACTTCATTTTGTTCAGTTAATTTATGGATTAATTCTGTATAGTCTTTCATATTACTTGCCATGGATGGCCACTGAAGTCTTGGTTAGTTTAGTGGCCAGCTAATAATTGTAGGAATATTTTCTTAAATGTCAGTAATCAATAAATTTCCTATTCTGGCTAATAACTCTCTTGCCTACTATATCATATTTTTAGTACTCAGCGAAGCAGTTTATAGCTGTGTCATAATCTTTACTTTCTGTTCATAAGACTAACAAGGGTATTAACTTGTGATCTTTTTGTGTAATTCCTGAAAATGAAAAACTCTGTGAATGTATGTGGCCTTCTAGGTTCCCAGGAATGTATCACAGCTTTTTAAAGTCCTTATGGGCACCTCAATCCTTAGCATTCCATTTTAAGATTTTGCTTAGTCTCTTTTTCTCAAAATTATGACCCATTTCCTCAAGCATCTATGTGACAAATATTCTCCCATACGCAAAAAGAAGCTTTTACATCTGAGTGACCAACCTTTTGAGCCACATTTTCCAAGGAAGTACCAAGTAGGTCAAATAATGGCACTTTTTTGGGAATAAGGTATATTCTGCTCACTCCATCAACTAAAATGAGGAAGATTTGGGGTTCTTTTATATTCTTTAATTTTTTTTTATTTTCAAATAGAATATTAAAATAGTAAAGAATATTAGAAATGATACAGAATTTCACTAAACAAAATAATAGAAATCTAACAACAGTTTTTATATTGCATATTATTGTCTTTAGATTACTTATTCAAATTACTGATAGAAGCCTGAAAGATTGGTCAAAATAATTATTTTTAAAAATTTAAAAGGAAGGCTGGGGAGATAGTTCAGTAGTATAAACTCCAGCATGGCATGCACGAGGTCATGAGTTCAATCCCTAGTACAAAAAAAAAGAAAACCTTGTACGTGACTTGGGAAAATACTTCAATGGCTTAAGCGCCTGCCTGGCAAAACACAAAGCCCTGACTTTGATTCCCAGTACCAAAAAACAAACAAAAAATTAAAAACAGAGAGAAAAAATGTAACCATAAACTGCTCCTTTCAGTAGACCAGCAGAAATCAACAGTGCAATTATCTAAGCTATCTTAAGTATACACAAATATATTTCTTTTTCCTTGGAAAGAAGTTTTATATTCTGATTATATCTGCATTGGCAAGGAATGACAGAACTAAAGTTAAATGCCATAAAACTATGTTTTTTTTTCATAAAACTATGTTTTAATGCTACAAAACTCGCTCTTACTACCCCAAAATGGGGTATTTTCTTCCATCAGTCTTCCCTGTTGCCATAAATCTTTGGATAATTTCCAAAGCTCTGGGAGAAAATGAACATAAATTTTTCTGTTCTTGTATTGCTTTTATGAAGCAGTTAATTTTTGGAGATAAATTCCACCATTTTCATTGTTGTCACCCATTCCCACCTGCTTTGTGAGATTTCCAAAATCCCTCTAAATAGAGTAAGAACTAAATTTCATTTAAAAAATTAGTAAAATATATTTTCTCATTGAAGTTTACAAACTCTTTGTACCCTCACCATATACTCCTGGGCTTAAGAATAGTGACTTAAGAATACTGCCTTATGAGGCAAGTGTTGAGAGGGTTTTGTATGGGCCTGACTGATTCTTACTTCCTTCCTAATTTTCTAACAGATTCAGCTATTCACTCCAGGATACCAAGGCCTTTTATTTGCTTCTCTTTTTTTCTTGCAGAGTCCTTAAACCCAGTTGACATCCAGAAGGAAGCACCTAAAATCACAAAGTCCCCATTGGAAGGTGAGTTTTACTGGGATTTTATGGGAGTAATAGAAGCTTGAAATGGTATCATAGAAAGCAATACATAAGCTCAGATACCATTAAACAATAAGTAAATGATCACTGGACTACTCAGAGAAAACAGTGTAGTAAATGAATGGCAACAAAAGTAGTAAGTGAAGTAGAATCATGAAAACAAGGACTTTTCCTTGTGGAAACTTTTGAAACAAGAGTACATTATAACTTATGCTTTCCTCCCTGTTTTCTGTGTGGCTTTGGATACAATATCTTGTTTCTATGAACTTTCTTTCCACTAAGAATCCCTAGAAGTAAGAAATTGCACTCTTGAGAGGCAGGAACAGATTCCCACATGAACTGGCAACCTTTGCAGCCAACCCCTTCTTTAGAAATCCTGTATAGAAAAAAGACTTCTGACTCTGATTTCCTGTTATAGCAACAACTACAGTAAACCAGTCCTGGAACCAAACTACTAAAATGAATGTCTACTCTGGGGAAACCATCCATGGGCCAGGAAAAGGCAAGTTCATGACTTACATCCTTACTTCTTGACTCTAGTTTTGTGGTCAATACTTATAAGTATATGCATTTTTCTGTGGTGTCCAACTTTACAAATCATCCAGAGACAGAGAGAGAGAGAGAGAGAGAGAGAGAGAGAGAGAGAGAGAGAGAGAGAGAGAGAGAGAGAGATTTATGGATAAACAAAGAATACAATGCAAGAGAACAGTATGTGTATTCTCCCATTGCTCTTTATTGCCTTAGTAATATATTTCCCAAACAAAATGTGGTAAGACACTAACCTACACCTGCTCTCTCATGCACATGTGTATGGGGTCAGGTAAAGATAACAGTACTTCAGTACCTGAGGTCTTAGTAGGGGTTTTTTCCAATAACTTGATGCCAAATTTTTATTCCTCAAAATTCTCAAGGACTCACAAATCAGAATCACAGAAATCTCACTTTCAACTGAGTCACTTGGGTTTTACTGAGATAACTCCACTGATTTTAAAATAATGAACTATTTTCACATCCATTTATAGGTTGCTGCTTCCCTTAAACTATGGAGATTTGGTTTAGTAAAATGTGAAGACAACTGTAGGAGTGGTATAAGTTCTCAGATGTTAGATCTGTGCCCTTTCTCTTCTG